>CATIWR010020662.1:0-11478 GCA_949677035.1 Omphalea diandra | reverse complement strand
GGTGTGAGCTTGAAAACACCATTTTGAGTGAGTGAAACACCCAATTGTAGAGAATTGGGGAGTGGAAATAGGGTTGATTAAAACCTACACTACTATAAATCCTTATCTCTCTTTTATACTCTTTCTTTATCCCTTACTTTAATTTTTATTTAAACACCAATTCAACCCCCATTCTTGGTGTATAGGGCCAATAAGTGGTATCAGAGCCAAGTCTCACAAATAAACCTTAATTGGGTGAGCAAAGTTCATGGCATAAGAGGGAATCCACTCACACCTTATAGTGGACATTTGGAGATTTATCTTGATACAAATGTAGTGGACATTTGGGATATAGTTATCAAAGAATGAAAGCCGCCCACTAAAGTAGTGGATGGAATTAAAGAAGTAATTCCAAAGGAAGATTGGGTTTAAGCTCACAGGAGGTCAAATGGCAAAAAATAAGAGAGCAATGGCCATTCTTCTAATCTCTCTCTCCAGGGAAGAGATTAGAAGAGTGCAACATTGCCAAACAGCTCATGCCAATTGGAAGACTATTAAAAACTATCATGAGGCCACAACACTTGTTTAATCAAGTAGATTGGAGATGTACGTGATAAAATGAGAGGTCTTCATGATGAAATACCATGAAGCATCATCAAAATGATGAATAGACTTCTATCCATCGTCATAAACATGAAGAAATTTTTTAAGGACTCTCACCAACTATGAGGTAAATGCGAAAATCCTTAAAACTCTTCTATTAAATAAGCTTGGTGTAAGAGTGTATAGCATTCAAGAGTCCAACCTAGAGATTGAAAAGGTTCCCATGGATGTGTTAATAGGCAAACTCTTAACTCATGAGTTAGCCTTACAAAAGGATAAGCAAATGAAGAAATTATGAGGCCAAGAAGAAAAATCATAAAAAGAAAGAAGAACCTTGGCACTCAAATCCTCAACCAATAATAAGGAGGTAGAAACTACCTATAGTGATGAATAGAGTGACAAAGAAGAAGAAAAGCTAGCAATGCTCTAAAAAAAGACTAAGGAGTTAATTAGAAAAAGAAAAGAGAGAAGAAGCTTCAAGAAGACAACTCCTAATCCTAGAGAGAGATCTAATGAAGTCACTTGCTATGAGTATGGTAAGCTAGGCCACATCAAATATGATTGTCCCAAGATAAAGAAGAAGAAGAAGAGATAGGGCAATAAGAAGAAGAAGAGTTTCTCAGCCACTTGGAATTATAGCTTAAGTGAATATGAAGAAGGAGAAGTTGCCAACATTTGCTTCTTGGCACAATAAGACTCTCCAAATGAGGTAAGTACTTCATCCCTCTCTCATTCAGATTTTGATGATTTTGGTGAAATAGATGAAGAACTTCTAGAGGCTCTTACTATGAGATATGACAAATACAAGTAAAAAATGAAGTCTTACAAGAAAAAATGTCTAAAATTATAAGATGATTATAAATCCCTAAATGATCTTGTAAGTGAATTGAAAGCATCAAAAGATGATCTCAAAAAATCTATGGAAAATCTTTCCAAATCATCTTCATCATTATCTTCATTGAGAAAAGAGAATGACTCCTTAAAAGGAGAAGTCATTGAGCTTAGAAGCTTAATCTCTAAGTTTCGCAAAGGAAAGGAAGCCTTGGATAGATTGATTGTGTCTCAAAGGCCACCATTGATTAGACATGGTTTTAGCTTCAATTGAGGCTCCTCATCATCACATACTACATTTGTTAGACCATCAGAAACTCAAACTGCAAGTGTTGAGGTAATTGGGAAGAAAAGTGCTCCTAGCACTAAGCCTCCTAAGCTTAAGGGCAAAGGGGAGCCTCATCGAAGCTCAAGAGCCAATACTTAAAGAGCCAATCATGCTTCCATGTATAATAAAAAGCATGCTTACACACAAACATTAACAATTCTCTACTAGTTCTCATCACTTATGCACATGCATGCACTCACATGATCAAAGTATGAGAAGGCCTTCTACTCATACTAAGTTTGTTCATATGAGAAAGACTAACAAGTCTAAACTCTAATGTCATTATTGCATGAAATTTTGGCATGTTAATATTCATTGCTTTATTAAGAAGGCTCACCTCAAATTAGAGGACCCTTCAACTCCTAACCTTTAGGAGGGTACCTAAGAGAAGGTGACTTACTTTTATTAAGTGTGACAACCACCAATAAATCAAGCAATTGGCATGTGGATAGTGGAAGTTCTAAGCATATGAAGGGAAAAAGAAGGTGGAGATGTCACATTTGGTAACAATGCTAAGGGTAAGGTAATTGGCATTAGAACCATTAATAATAATGGTTGTTCCTTGATTGATAATGTTTTATTAGTTAATGGCTTATAATATAATTTGTTGAGTGTATATAAAATGTGTGACGAAGGTAATAAAGTAATCTTTGATCCTAGGGAATGCTGAGTCACCACATTAGTGGACAATGAGGTTATTTTCAAGGGTGAAAGGAAATGCAACACTTACTTAATTGACTTAGACAATTTGGCTAACCAATCTTTTAAGTGTCTTATGTCTTTGAGCAATGAAGTTTGGCTATGGCATAAAAGTCTTGGACATGTAAGTATGGATCTCCTACAAAGCCTATCTAAAAGAAAGTTAGTGGAAGGCCTTCCCAAGCTAAATTTCACTAAAGACAAGACATGTGGTCTTTGCCAAATAGGAAAGCAACATCAAGCCTTCCACAAAGCTAAAAATGTTGTAAGTTCTTATAGGTCTCTTCAACTAATTCATATGGACTTGATAGGACCCATTATAAGTGCTAGCTTAAGTGGAAAATACAATGCACTAGTCCTAGTTAATGATTACTCTAGGTTTACTTGGGTGTCCTTTTTAGCTCATCAGAATAATAGTTGTGATGCTTTAAAAAGTTTTGCAAAAAGAGTTTCTTCTATTATGACTGACCATGGAAAGGAATTTCAAAATGTGTCTTTTGAAACTTATTGTTTGGAGAATAGAGTTTTCCATAATTTTCAACTCCTGGAACACTACAACAAAATGGTGTTGTAGAGAGGAAAAAAAAAAGAACACTAGTAGAAATGGCTAGAACCATGTTCAATGAGTATTCTTTACCAGATTACTTTTGGGCTGAAGCCATTAATACTTTGTGTTATATTGCAAATAGAGTTTTTAAAATACCCATTCTCAATAAAACACCTTATGAGCTATGAATGGTAGAAAACCTAAGATATCATACCTAAAAGTATTTGGATGCAAGTTCTATATATTGATTACCAAGGATAATATTAGGAAATTTGATTCCAAGACCAATGAAGGTATATTCTTAGGTTATTCCACCTCTAGCAAGGCTTATATAGTCTTTAATAAGAGTTCAATGGTAGTTGAATAGTCTATGAATGTTGTTTTTAATGAATCTAGTACACTTGATCTTAGGAAAGTGTTTTTGTTAATGATCTTGTAAGTGACTTTGAAAAGTTGGAATTGGAAGACACTACAAGCAAAGAGGATAAAAATAAGGGAGGTGAATCATCAAAAATAGATGAAGAGCCACAACATCAACAAAAAGATGAGCCAAGTCAAGATCTACCTAAAGATTAGAGATTCTCCAAATATCACCTCAAGGACTTGATCATTGTTGATACCTCTAAGGGTGTAAGTACTAGATCACAACTTCATCTTTTATATAAGAATATTGCTTTTGTTTCTCAACTTGAGCAAAAATCAATTGATGAGGCTTATGATGATGAGAGTTGGGTGCTTGCTATGCAAGAGGAACCTACAAAATTTGAGAGAAACATGGTATGGGAACTTGTCCTTAGGCTAAAGAACACTCTATTGTAGGCTGCAAATGGGTTTTTAGGAACAAGTTAGATGAGCAAGGCCTTATCATAAGGAATAAAGCTAGATTGGTTGCTAAGGGATACAACCAAGAAGAAGGCATAGATTATGATAAGATTTTTGCTCCTATTGCAAGATTAGAGGCCATTAGGATACTTATAGCTTTTACATGCCACATGAATTTTAAGCTTTTTCAAATGGATGTCAAAAGGGCATTTTTGAATGGAATTATTGAGGAGGAAGTCTATATTGAACAACCTACTGGTTTTGAGTCACGTTGTTTTCCCAATCATATTTTTAAATTGAACAAAGCCTTATATGGATTGAAACAAGCTCCAAGAGCTTGGTATGAAAGGTTTAGTTCATTTCTTTTGAAAAATGATTTTGAAAAAAGAAAGGTAGACACTATTTGTTAAAAAGCATAAGCATGATAACAAATTGTATAAATTTATGTTAATGATATCATTTTTGGTACTAATAATGAGTCTCTTTATGAGGATTTTGCTAAGTGTATGATTAGGGAATTTGGAATAAGCATGATGAAAGAGCTCAAGTTATTTATTGGTTTGCATATCAAGCAAACCAAAGAAGGGATCTTCATCAACCAAGCCAAATACACAAGGGAGATACTCAATAAGTTTGGCATGGATGGTTGCAAAGTAGCAAAAACCCCCATAAGTGGTACCATGTTTAGTGTAAGATTAATCGAGTAAGATGGTAGATGAATCGAGATATCGAGGTATGATCGAATCTCTACTTTATCTTATTGCTTCTAGGCCAGATATCATGTTTAGTGTATGTATATGTGCTAGGCTCTAATCCTCTCCTAAAGAGTCTCATTTAAATGCTATTAAGAGAATTTTTAAGTATTTGCATGGCATAATTCACTTAGGGTTATGGTATCCTAGGGATTCATCCTTTAGTCTCATAGGATATTCAGATGCGGATTATATGGGTAGTTTATTATATAGAAAAAGCACTTCTGGGACTTGCCAATTTATAGGAGAATGCCTAGTATATTGGTTTAGCAAAAAACAAGTGTCGGTTGCCTTATCCACTGCAGAAGCTGAGTATATTGATGTGGGTTATTATTGCACCTAAGTCATTTAGATACAACAATTGAAGGATTTTGGCAAAGTGATTGATCTCATTCCTATTAAATGTGATAACACTAGTGCTATCAATCTTTCTAAGAATCTCATCCAACATTTTAGAAGCAAACACATAGATATTAGACACCATTTCCTTAGAGATAATGTCAAAAAGTGTAATGTTGTGTTAGAATTTATTAACAAAAATTATCAACTTGCGGATATTTTCACTAAACCTCTCAACAAAGAAAGATTGAACTTCATTAAGAGAAAATTAGGAATGCTTGATCGCAGTTTTCTAAAGTGAAATATTTGATGCTTGATTGCTATGCGTGTTGATTATTATTTATTAATTTATGATAATTATATGTGTGATTATTGAATTTAATATGGGTTAATTGAGATGTCTTAATTTTAAATTGCAATTGTGATTATTGAATTCAATATGGATTAATTGACATGTCTTAATTTTAAATTGCAATTGTGTTTTTTTGTTAACATATTGCATAAATTAAGCATCAATATAGTGAAGTGGATCACATTTTAAAAAATTGAACTCCATACTTATCCTTGCTAACTCATAATTCGCTATCACTATCTTCTAGTCACGGTTGCGAATGACAAGTCCAAGTCACCCAACTAGCAAACATCAAATCGCGGTTGCGAGAATCAAGCTCCACCATGAATTTTTGGTCAAGAATTCAAAATTTTGACCATTGTAATGCATATTCCAGAGAAATTTTTATCTGTTACTCACATTTTTCAAAAATCGCGATCGCAATCCCATAATTCACGAATGTGAATTTGAGTAATTGCGAAGCCATTAAGTGATTTAACTACCAATCATTTCCAACTCTTCATAAATCCAATTATAGTCATTTCTAGTCGTTTACGCACCTCTTCAATGGCTATATAAACCCCCTGAATAGTGATTCTCATCACTTCATTCTACTAAAAAACTATTATCCTTCCAAAACTCTCTAAATTTTTAAATTCTCTCGATCTTCTGCAATGGCTCCCAAGAAGATTTCAATAGCATAAAAGGGCAAGGTTATGGTTCAACCATCTGCACCCCCTACACTCCATCTAATGAAGGGCATTACAAAGGAGGAGAAAAAGCACTTCAAGGCAAATTCTTCAAAGATCATCCTCCCTAACAAAATCTCTTATACATTTCTATTGGAGACTCTAGGCATCAATGCAGAGATTCATGCATTCCTTTCAAACTATGGCTAGAATGATTTCATCTTTCAGGATGAACCCGATTACAAAGAAGTTGTTAGGGAATTCATGTGCATGGTTAAACTGAGTCACAAAGCAGATTCTCTAGCAAGGTAATAGGGTTAGTTTTTTGGGCTTTTGGTGATCCATATTTCATTACCTTCGAACAACTTTCCTCCTTTTTCAACCTTCAAGTCGAAGAAAACATTCATTTTATTATCTCCACGTTTGATGTCATATATTCTGAATTTTGGTAGGAAATTTCCATTGAAACTAAACATGGCCCTAGAACTTCCTTGGCTAACACATTAAAACCTTACCACTTTGGATACTTTATCATATCATCACCTTTTTTGTAAATGCTAGAGGTGATGGTAATGAGAAAATGTCTTAAAAAGGCTTGTCCTTTTTATTATGCCTTGTCAAAAGCAAACCCATTCAAACTAGTCAGTATCTTATGGATTAATTGATTTACATGAGCACCAAACCTAAAATCCAATTCCTTATAGCTTTACATATAACAACGATCTATCACTTCGTATGGGCACTTGATGAGGAAAATGAGAAATTCCTCACTAAGAAACTCCTCCCTTCTCATAACTTTCTTAGCCTTACCTACCTCATCAATGCCAAAGCCATACACTCATACACATATGCTTATACCTTGGGTGTTTTTAAGGCTAAGAAAATGGAATCCTCCTAAGCCTCCAAAAGGAAAAGGCTCATCATTGAAGAAGGAGCCCTACCAGTCCCTCTTCCTAAACCAAAACCCAAATCCAAACTGTCTCTTGCCACAATTAACTGAAAATTAGATAATATAATAAGAATGATGAAAAGGTGATTCCTATTTCTCTCATATCTTCATAGTGACATGGTGGATTTGCAAGAAAAGTTGGGTGTTCCTCCTTGCCATCTTTCGGACTTTACTAAATTTGAAGAGCAAGAAGAAACTTCTGGAGATGATGATGACTCTCCAACATTCTGGAATAGGAATTCCTTGTATTTCCTTTTTATTTTTAAATGAAAAATTATAATCCCACAGTTTGTTTATGATTGAATAAGAAATGTTTCTTTGAAATTTCTTATCTTATGTGATTGATGGAATTTACCTTTATGATTCCATTATTTTTAATTTGGCTCCTTATAAACATTTATCTATTTGTTATGCATGTGTTATTTTCCTTTATGTACCCTTTTTTTGATCTTGCCAAAGGGGAGAGATACAAATAAGAAAGAATCTAAGTCTAAGGGGGAAAGAAAATAACTTACAAATAATAACATAAGTTGAGGGGGAGCATTATACTTATCATACTTATGGTTTTTTTTTAGAAATTTCACTTTGATTGATTGAATGCCATACTTAGGAAATTTCACACTTAAGCATTCATTGAATCATATTACCACTCCAACTTCACATTCATGTATTATTTTCCCTTAGGATCAATCTAAGTTGTCAAAATAAAAAAGGGGGAGATTATTGGACTAGGATGGTTAATCCTAAGTCTTAGACCTCTTTTGATCTTAACAGAGGAGATTGATCAATCCTAATGTTTCCATTAAGTGTTGTTTTGAAGAATTAAGTTAGACTTTCAATTGGAAGTTGGATGGAGTTCATAATCATCAAGAAGGTAAAGTTCATCCAAATTTGGGGTTAGCAACTTTTAATTTGTGATCACGACTTAGCTTAAGAACAAGGCGAAACTAGACCAGACGAATTTGCAAGCATCATTGCTGCCATGACTCATCCAAAGATGGAAGTGTCAAAGTCATAGATGAATTTGTGGTCATTGTTGCTACCATGACTGTCATAGTGATTTAAGAGGGCATTAAGTCCACAACCACAACTTGCCAAGTGTCCCAGGTATTCGTTGAAAAACAAAATTCAAGAGGGCGAAAATGTGTGTAGTGACTGCGATTCATAAAGATAAAAATTCTCCTTTGAATAGAAGAATTTGTGTCCCTATCTCACTGCGTACAAGGACTGATCGCGACATCGAAGTTTGTAGGCAATTAGAAAGCAACAACTATATTTTCTTGATGAACTAATGAGGAGCTGACACGTTTACTAGCAGTTAGACACAAATAGGGTTTTCAGCCATAAATTTTGGTTCCCATATGGAAATTTGAATGTTGCATCTGCAAAACTTTAGTAGCGACCGCGACTCCCGCCTGTCATGCAATTAATGCAGAATTTGCATATCATATATCTTGAAGATTTTATGAGCTTCATATTCTAACGACACTTAGGTGGGTATGAGCTATAGATAATCTACCAAACAAATGCAAATGCAAGAGAATTTATTAACTCATATCAAAACTCTTGCAAATTTGCTACTTATTCTTTTAATTCTTCTTTATGCTTTAAGTGATTGTTTGGTGTGAGCATTAAACATCAATTGTAATAGGTTTTAGTGTAAGCCTATAAAAACACTTGAGAAAGGTTTTAGTGTGAGCTTATGAAAACATTTGAGAGAGGTTTTAGTGTAAGCCTTAGAAAACACTTGTAAGAGAGGTTATTGTGGGAGCCTTGAAAACACAAAGTGTAAAAGTTAGTTGTGAGCTTGGAAACACCATTTTGAGTGAGTGAAATACCCAATTGAAAAGAATTGGGGAATGGACGTAGGACTGATTAATACTCAAACCACTATAAATCCTTATGTCTCTTTCTTTATCCCTCACTTTAATTTTTATTTAAACACTAATTCAACCCCCCTTCTTAGTGCCTATGGCTAACATGGGTCATGTCCATCTATCACTCCACTAGTACATACACCATGGACAGATCAATCCTTGGTGTTTCATTAAGAAGTATCCATAAAAAGGACCAAATCCTAATCTTATAAAGATTAGCCAAGACTTGAGGTGCAATGTGCAACCCCATGCCTCAGAAGAACCATTGGAGTCGTCTCATTTATAGAAGGAGACAATCCCCTGTAAAGAGAAAAAGAAGAATACAAGAAAATATACATGCGTAAATGTATTTTTTCCCAATTATTACAACTCAAAGATAAAAGGGTAATGAATCCTAGATAGTGAGTTTCATCCTTAAAAATTATTAAGGACAAATTCAGCATGACTAACAAATTGATATAAATAATAAGCTATTCACTCATGTCACAGATAAAGCTTAAGACATAAAAATTAAGGTAAACAACCAGACTCACAAGTAGAAAATAAATCTGACTTACATAAAAGATAAGTGTCTTAAAAATTATTTATACATATTTTAAGCTAACCTAATGTTTATAGGCAATAAGTAAAATAAAAGGCAATACCTAAAACCTACAATGGCAACGTGTACAAAATATCAAATAAAGATAGAAAAAAAAAGGAAATGGACACCTACCGCTCTCAAAGCGGCTCCTACATGATGATGGTACAAATTATAGACAGTTGAAGTGTTGCTAGCTGGGGGAAGGCCTAGAGCGATCATCTTCATAATTGTATTCACCAATGAGCTCACCCACTTGAACCCCTACTCGAATCATAGTTGATCTAGGGCATCAAGGGTTGGAAGGTCCTCGTTAAGAAAGACCTATTGAACGTCAAACATCTCATCATCATGAAACTTAACCATGTTGATCAGCTGAAGAAGCTAAGGTAGTATAGGAGCTAAGTCTAAAGCCTATAGAGAGAAAGTTTCGAGAGGGAAGAAGAATGATGTGAATAAAGACAAATTGCTTTTGGAGCCCTTTTATAATGGCACCAGGCTTTGTGTTGTACAACATAGGGCAGATTATATAGCCTTATAGGGTTAAGCTGACCTAGCTCCCTCATTAGCCCATAAACCTTAATACCCTTATAGGCCATTAAGCCCAACTTCCCAAAGAGCCTAATTACACCTAAATTACCAAATTACCATTAGCATTCCTTCAAAACCAATTACACCTAAATTATCAAAATACAACTAGCATTCCCCTAAGCTCAATTACACCTAAATTACTAAAATATCCTGGCATTTCCAAAATCCCAATTACATATAAATTACTAAAATGCCCTAAGTTTCCAAAAAACTTTAGAATGACTAATTACCTAAAATGCCCTTTTCCTTTTAGAGCACTTAGAGAACACCTTGAGTTCTTTTATTCAAGTCAGACCTTTAAGATATCCATCAATGACAAAAGAGGTATTTTCAAGGAAAATCTCTCTCATGGGAATAGCGAAGGCCAAGGAAGCACTCCCTACAACATCTAGGCTTATGGACCATTATCTTCAGATAAAGACAAACTCTAAGACAACCAAAAGAGTTGTAAGAATATAGATTCAATTTTACTAATGCCAAGAGTGCCTGAATGGCATGAGGACCTCATAGGGGGCATCCTTAAACTAGAATTATTGATCAGAAAGATTGAAGCACCTATGATAAGATGCTTAACCTTGGTACTTGCTAGAGTGCTTCCAAGAAGTTCAGTACTTGCTTGAGAGCTGCTAAAAAATGATAAACTTTGGTACTTGCTAAAGGACTGCTGGGAGAAGAATTTTAACCTTAGTACTTACTATAGGGTGACTAAGAAGCTTAATACTTACTCGAGGAGCTACTAAGAAAATTGTATCCTTTCATATCGTTTGTATGGTGTTCAAATTTATAACTAATGTTGCAACATCCCTATCCCTATTCATTGGCATTATCACATGAATATATTCATTGCACAAATGATATGAAATCATATATAAGCATATGCATTGTATCAAATGATATGAAATCTCACATGAACATATGCACAGGATAAATAACCATTTAGACATGTGAATTGTAAAAACAGAACAATGACAATGACACTGTTGCATTTGGGATACTTTAACATATATGCACTGTTTGCATAGTTATATGACAAATTATTTCATGTTGTGTGCATGTTATAGTATCATAAATAATGGTGTTTTAGAGCTTAATAAAAAGTATAAGGAGCATCTAGGAATTAGGAGATGGATGAAAGTGCTTAAGGAGTGAATAAGAGGGACTAAAAGAGGAAAAATGACCTTCCAATCAATGAAAATGAACCACCATGATTTTATATTATTATAATAAGCTTATATCTTCTAATTAGGGTCAGAATTAAGGGGAAAACTGTGGGTTATACCAGAAACAAAGAGAGAGCAAAGGAAAGAAGGAAGCAGAAGAAGACGAAGACGCCGAAGAAGAAGAAAAGAGGGCGCAGCGGGGGCCGCCTAAAGTTTTATAATTCTGGGACAATCGGTAAGTAATTTATCTTCTTCTCAATTGAAATTACCCTCTCATGACATGTTAATCATGTATGCTTAGTGAGAATTAGAGAGTAATTGAAGTAGAGCTCTTGGATCGAAGTTATATAAAAGATCGGAAGAGCACACGTCTGAACTCCAGTCACATGAGGCCATCTCGT
>CATIWR010020654.1:0-19721 GCA_949677035.1 Omphalea diandra | reverse complement strand
TCTATATATATATCAATATATATATATATATAGAGATATATATATATATATATATATATATGAGATTCATATTGTCAGCATATTAGAATTGATTTAATGAAAAATTTTATTGGCATGATTATGAGCTCCGGTTTATTTGAAATATTTTATTTATAAAATTATATTTATTTTTTTATTCTATTCTATATTATAAGATAAATAGTTGGTATTTAAATCTTTTTTGTTTCTTTTTGTAATATGTTTATCCATTTATCAAGTACTTATATGGATTTTCTTTTGTTTATAATTCTTCAAAGTACGAAGTCCCCGAAACCTCTTTTGAGGAGAAATTTTTTTTAGGCGTAAAAAGACTTTACATCTAATTTGTAGGAGAAGATTGAGTTTGACCTTTTAATCCATTTTTAGTTCAACACCATAACACTAGTGTGCTCTTTCTCCTTGAATATGTTCCATGGAGGGCTTATATTTTCAGAATTAGGTTAAAAAAAGAAAAGAAAAAAGAGGAAAAGATAGATAAATGTTTGAGGTGACAAAAGAATGAAGAAAAAGAAAAAGAAATCAAAGCATGTAGGATTATCGGTGAATTTTAGGTGACATATATATAGCATACAATACCTTTATGTAAATTTTTGTATTGTGTATAAAATTTATTAATTATTTGTGATACTTTTATTAAAAATAAAATTATTCAAAATGATAAATAATTCTTTGTATTTAAAAATTATTATCTAAATTATACTAATTACGATATCATGACACATGACATTTGCAGAGTCCATCACCATAATATTGCCTCTGTTTTCTTTTATATATATATATATATATATATATATGAGAGCACAAATTAACAAACAACAGCAACAAAAATCACTGTATTATAATTAAAAAGATAATTACGAGTCTAAGTAATGAAGCGGACAAATTTTCTCCATATTATAATTGGTGATAAGATGATAAGAAAGGCTTCGAACATTGTTGATACGTACGTATGGAAGAAAATTCATCAACTTCACCACTACTTTGATTTCAGGTGATTATCATATTCACATTATTGCTTCTGCTCATCCTCCCCCTAGCAAGTAGTGCTCCGTAGCAAACCGCTCCCTCTTCGCCTCTCATGCTCTTGAGAATTTTTTGTTACTGAGCACGAGCTATTGGGTTCGAGCAGACATATAGCTTTCAAGACTATAGTTTCAATCCACAACATGCGAAAAATGTTAACCAAGAAAATAGAACTTCGAAAGATAGCTGATCTGAACCTTCGCGTACTATAATGGTTAT
This sequence comes from Omphalea diandra, assembly GCA_949677035.1. Taxonomy (NCBI): domain Eukaryota; kingdom Viridiplantae; phylum Streptophyta; class Magnoliopsida; order Malpighiales; family Euphorbiaceae; genus Omphalea; species Omphalea diandra. The sequence goes on along the minus strand of CATIWR010020654.1, from coordinate 18,440 downwards.
TAGAGAACCAATTGATCATCTTCTTCGGACCCAGTAACACATTCCTTGTCATCATCAAAACCCTCGAGCGAAGGATGAGGAGAGTGACCTTTGCCAAATGACCTAATGTGATCTTTAAGTGATCTTTTGTGCTTGAAATCAGATCCACAAGTGCAATACCAGAGCTTTCCACAATTCTTTTCGTGGGTTCGCCAGTCTCCTTTAACTGCAAATGTTTTCCCGCATTTTCTACACATGAATGGCTTAGCTCCATGCTTTCTCTTGTAGTGAGTTTGAAGGGTCCTGAAGTCTTTCAATGGCTTTGCTCTTGGATGGTTGATGTTGTTCTTGCAACCTTGTGCACAACAATAGCATGGCAGCCTTAGCATTGCTGCTGGTTGTGTTCCTTTAAGTGAATCCGGTCCCCTTCTGAATTCAGATCCGTGCCCCCACATATGCATCTGCACATACAAAAGTATTCACTGATATTGATTTTGACCTAAGATACCCTCATTAGTTTTCCATCTAAAAAATTTGTGTGAACCAAAAAAAAGTGTAAATGAAGTATTAATTAGTTTGCCTTTTTTCTTTTTTCTGGTTTATTAGCTTTAGAGAAAGTTTAAGTTTTGGAATTTTATATGTTTCAATCACTTTAACAGGTAACCAGGTGTTTATCATATAATATAAGATATCAGTTATTCATACTGTTCGAATTTCATTCTATATTTACTTTAAAAATTCTAATGCACTAAGGAAAAAAAAAAATCATTTGACTAGTTTATATACTACAGTGCTAATTAAGAAATGGCTCTAGATATGAGCCCTATCTCTCATTTTCTGATTTAAAAAAAATATGTTATAGATTGTGAATTATGGAGAATTATAATTAAAGAATGAGTATCCAATAAAGTTATTAATATCCAATAAAGTAATTAAGTGCCTAAATCCCCTTCTCCCTTCTTGAGGGGTTAGGGCCTTCTCCTTTTATCTCTCATAATTTGGCTACTATTTTGTATAGTTTATATTGCTTCTTTAATCATTTTCAACTTCTTTATCCCATTTATTTATTTTTTACTTTTTGGACAATCTTGCAACCACTTCCTCCGTTCAGTCATTTTCAACTACTTAATTATCACCCCCTTTTACTAATTTTATGAAACTTTCACTTATCCCAACTTCTTTCCTTCCCTTAGCTTACACACAAAAGGGGGAAGCATTGAATACTGATGTCTTAGCTCAAAGAATTGAATTTCATAGAGAGGAAAAGAAAAGACAAGTAAAATCCCAAGAAAATTTGCGGTCATTAGTTTATCACTCATTAGTAAATTTCATTTCTTTTATTATTTTTAATTGGTAATAGACTAAAGAAATCTACAATTCTTAATATTTATCTTCAATTGTTTATGATCTCACTTAATCATGATGTGTTCTATATGTTCTTGCAACAAACAAAAATTAAATTTTAAAAGTGTCTGTTTATTCATATTATAGTTAACCTTTATTTTACTAGGTTATGTTATAATAGAGTAACAATTAAGTATATTAATAACATAATAAAGATCTAATTATAAACAAGTACAACATACCGATTATTGGTTGAAAAGAAAAGACAAAAACCACTATACTTCTGCCAATACCTTACTATCCTCGAGAATGTTTTTTTTTTTATTTTTATTAATCTTATCTGAATTTGAATTTGAAATTTACATAAAGAAATTCACTATAGTAATACTGAAGCAATTTAATATGTGAACGTATGAATGTCAAAATATTCGACAAGATTTTGATATTCAAAGTGTTATCCTTATCGATTTTGATAATATATTTTGTGTATTGTGAGACTCACCCCACTCATTACTAATTATACTCTATATTCAATATTTGTTTATACTAAATTATAGATTTACCCATCTTTTAATATGGTAATTATTTTGGTATTTAAATGCTAAAATTTCTTTGTCATGGTAATTAATTACAATTAATTTATTTTTACTTCACTTGTTTTTTTTTATGTTAAAAAACCAGGTTGAAATTTTTTATTAAATAAAATATTATATTAAAGAAGAAAATATATTGTGGCTTATGATGTGTGTGTTTTGTTGTTGAAAAAATAATTAGGTTATTGAAAATTTTTAAAAGAAAATTATAGAATGGAAAATATTTTTTGAGTGCAAAACAAAAACATTATTAAAGTAAAATAATGATTTCTTCAACTTATGGAGTGATTATTAGATACATGTTTAATTCAACTTTTATTTTTCTCTATCATTTAGTTATTTTTTTTTCATTTAGCAGTCTTTCTTTTTTATTTTAATTAAGAAGAAAATTAATAAAAAGTCCATTTCCTTTTTAACAAGTGATACACAATGCTTGCTTTAGCTAATTTACTAATATCAAATGGTGTAAAAACAAATTACAATTAAGTATCATATATACATAGAAAATTTAGCATTTAAATATCAGAATAATGATCATTTTCAAAAATGCGTAAATTTGTCACTTGATCTAAGTGAATATTAAATATAGAGTATGTTTAGTAATTAGCGGAGTCTAAATATCCCCACCTTAGTTTTGTATATATACATATGGATACATCCATTTGAAAGTTGTGAGCATTCATGGACAAAACCATATATGTATAGGCAGGGTGAGGGCGAGGGTAAGGGTGAGAACTAATACAAGGTTTCTTTGGCCAGCTGTGTCCATCACAGAAACAAATTAATTGATTATTTGCATTTGCATCAGATTAATAATAAGGACCATGAATAAAAGAAAAGAAGGAAAAAAAAAAACAAAATTTGAATATAACCCAGAAAATATATACATTAGAAAAAAGAAAAAGTGAAGATAAATAAATGAGCATCATTAGTTCCTCCTTCAGGTTTGTTTTTAAGGCATGATACATATGAATGCTTGCTTGCTAACCTTTAATTATGAAGACTTGCTTTATTATTTTCTTTCTTTTTATTTTTCATAATTATTATGCACAATGATTCACTAGTTAAAGGAACGTTTTGTTTCTTTTTACCATAGACACATTGTTTTAGTTATTTGTCCCCACAAAAACTACAAATTTTGGACTGTTTCCCCCACAATTTTGTTCTTCATGTACACACTGAAGAAGATAAGAGGAAGGTGGGGAAATTCATTAACTAAAGAAATATATATATATATATATAACCTTTAGATTTACCTGTTCATGTCTTCCAACATTCTGTGTTATGGGCTTGGTATATAAATAGACACACAGAGAGTTTAAGCAATATAGCAACTAAAAATCTTTGTTGTTAAATCAAACAACACAATGAAAAAAGAAAGTATAAAGGAGATAGAGATGTTATAATTGAACATATTTGCAATCAGGCTATCCAAATAATGAAAAGGAGAAACGAAACCAAAGAAAACAGAAGGTAGAAAATCATGCAAATTAATTAACCCAACCATTTGATTTCTCAAGAGAATAAAATATATAACAAAACCCTTAATTTACTATGGCTAAATTAAAGAGCAGAAATGATATTTATAATCTAAAAACAAAAAGAGAGTACTAACCTGCATGTTATTGTACCTATTGAAGGTCTTGTTGCATATGAAGCACTGAAACTGCATAGGACCTACAAGGATCTGGGCTGGTGTTGGGATCCAAAACCTACTCTCTGTGTTAAAAGAGCATCCATGGAAGATGCTTCTGTTCTTGATCATGGGGGGTTCTTCTTCTTCTTCTTCTTCCTTATTATCAGGCTCAGCAACTTCAGAATCTCCATCAGTGTTGCTATTAGGCAGTCCAATGTGCAAGGCAACTGTAACCTTGTCAATATTCTCTTCTTTAACTCCAACACTACCTCCATCACTATTACTTTCTTGCAGCTCCATAACAATATCATCCTCCTCCTTTTTCATTGCTTTCTTCTCTGTCATCAGCTTGCTTAGAAGAGGCAAGCATTGGATAGTTTTTTGGTGCTCCTCTTGAGGGTATAAGAGAGGAAGTTCTAGTATGGTCATGGGATGAACTTGTTGAGTAACAGAAGAGGAGGAGGAAGAAGATGAGGTAAGAGAAGAAGAAGAGGAAGAAGATGATGATGGCTTCAGCCATTCAATGAAAGTAGGAGGTGGTTGAAATAAGATCTTGTCCTCAGCTATATGGTAGTTCCATAAGCCCATGTTTGATGAGAATGATCCCTTGAATTGTCTCCTCCTAAGATGGTTTTATTTCTTAATAACTTGTATGTGGGAAAAGAGCTTTGCACTACTTAATGTTTTTGAAAGTTGGTTTTGATTTGTCTTTCAGGCAGTCTTTCTCCCTCTACTCCATTTTTTTCAACCCATTAGAGAGAGAGAGAGAGGGAGAGAGAGAGACAGAGGAATTAGTGGTGGGGTTTGGGAAAATGACTTGCAAATATGGGACTCAAATAAATGAAGAGAATCCTAGAATAGTCTTGAACTATTTATATAATACATTTTTATTTATTTTAAATTTGAATTAATTAATTCTAATGTCAAACTTATATATTTCATTAACAAGAGAGTCACTTATTTCTTTATTAACTGTAATTTGAATTCTTAGATTAACCCTTAAAGTTTATTTCTGATTTATAAATCAAACATGAAATATATATTGCAAATTTAATTTTCATATATGGACAGAATAAATTAGTTTAAAAATATTTTGATCGTGATTTTTTTTTAATTTTGATTTGAATTTCAGGATTAATATTTAAAGGAATTAATTTCTCCAAATATACAAGATCAATTTGAAGGGTATGCTTGTAAAATAAATCAAAGAGAAATTAATCTTAATCAATACTTAAATTAACCAAATGATACGAAAAAACTATAATTTTCATTTAGATGATCATGGACTTTGACCCATCATAAAATGCATTGACATATTAAGAGTACATGACCTCACATATAGGGGAAGGAGAAAAAAGAATTAAAGAGCATTATTTGGTCAATACCTAAAAGAAAAGGAAAAGGATATAAAAATAGAAACAACAAATCTAGGACATCCAAGGAATGTCATTAAATGCTTAACTTCTTGGTTGAAATATTCTATGCAAAGGGTGAAGTATATATTTTATGGTGCTTAGTAAAGGTCTTAATTAATGTTAAATTTCAACATATGCTGCAGAAAAGTCGCTTTAAAGATTTTGAATAATTGGGTGAAATTGGTGGATTCATGTTTCCAAACTTTACTCCTCCAAAAAGCTAAACGATTAGATAAATAAAAAATTTAAGTGTGTGAATTGCATGTAATATGGTAGAAAATTGTTTCGCCTAATCACCTTCCCTAATGTCAACATTTACCATTCCCACTTCTTTGAATTTTACTCTTCATTCATTGTTTAAATTTTTTATCTATTAAAAGAATAATAATATACCCATATGTTACTATGTTGTGGACTGCGAATAATAGGGGGAACTCTCATCCTTCATAAAATATATATTAATAATCTGTATTTGTCTAAATTAAAATCAACTAATCAGATAATTAATAATCCACATTTCAAATTTCAATATAAATATTTGTTTTATTAATAGCCATCAATGCAAGATAACTTTGAGACAGTTAATACCATGACATTACATTTTGATAAAATTTTGACTGAAATCAAGGATTATATTTATTTAGAATCGAAAAGTTATAGAGTTTAAATTTTAATACAAGTTAACTTAATTTTTTTTTTTAAAAAAAAGAGAGACTTAGCATAGCATGATTTATTTATATCATATGGTATAACTTTCTCACACTTAATTGATTCCAGTGAACAATCCAAGTATAACATTAAAATGCGGTATATGATAGTGTATTATAATATCATATTAGTATAATTTTTAATAATTATGCAATAATTTTATTTACATGTATAATTATTTATTATTTATAGATAATTTTATTTAATAAAATTATCATAAATAAATAAATTATATACATAATTTAAAATTTTATACAAGGACACTATACATATACATATGCCCTTAAAAATTTTGAGATTAATTTAGCTAAATTTTGGGTTTAGAACTTACAATTTTATAGATTATAAAACGATTACAGTACTAGTGAGAATTAAAGTCACATCCTTTCAGTTATAGGCGCATTAGAAGAAAAGAGACACGCAGTACAATACAAGGCATGCCCGTGAAGAAAGCTGCAAAATCTCGGCAAAACTGGCTGCAGGTGCTATTTATCCATAGCCTCTCTTTTATGTGATGTATTGCACCTTGACCTTATATTATGTCCTTAAAAGCCCTGCACAACCGACTATATTGACTCCATTGATTGTAGCTCTTAATCCAATAATTAGTACCCTGAAAATGTAATTTCCAACATATGTATGTACCTTTTTTTTTTTATGGATAATATACTGCGTGCATTATCATATTCACACACATCTAAACGTACTTATTTAGAGAAGGCACGCATATTCTATTATTCTGAATTGGATTTAAATCATTATTGTTTTGAATCTTTTTTTTTTTTTCAATGACTTCAGTTTAGATCAGAGTATAAATTTAGACAATTTATAGGATTGAAATATAAAAAATTTCAAATCAAGTTGAATCACTCTTAATTTCGATCCTTCTAAAATAAAAAAAAATTATTTTTTTTCCAAATAATATGCTATATTTAGGAGAGTCAATAAATTCAATTAGATATAAAATTTTTGAGTTTGGATTAAATTGAATTTTTTTACTTTGATGTAGGGTCATTTTTCAGTAATAATTTAGAAAATTCCATGTTTTAGAATAATTACAATTATCAACTCTCCTAATGTAATTAAGATAAGCATTAGGGTGTTGATTATTGCTAAATTAGTAATATGTTGAAATCAAATATGAATGGTCTCATAATGTGGAAAAGGATAGCAGCCTCCCTCTCAACTTTGTTTCTAGGTTTTTTTTAATTAATTTTAGTTTGGGATCGACCTTTTTTTTTCTTCTTTTTATTGTTTATTCTTTTAATAAATTAGTTTTGTCATTTTATTGGTATATTCGTCTTTTATTTTTTCTCGTTTTATACCTTTTGTGGATATTTTATTCTCTTTTATGGATGATTTGTTTCCTTTAGAATGTCTTTTTTTCCTCTTTTTGTGAGTATCTTCTTTTTTTTATATGGATATTGCTTTATATTTTCTGAATAAAAATAAAATCTATTAATTTTAGAATACTATTGATCTACTTTACACAATAATTATGATTTTTCAAAATTCTATAATAATTTTCATGAAAATTTTGATTCAAAATAATGTTACGATATCAAAATAATTTTGAAATTGTACAGAAGGGATCCAAAATAGTAAATTGATATATGTATATTATTATATCAGGTTTAATCATAATTTTTCAATATTAATATTTTGAACTGTAGATACCGTATAACTATTTAATTGAACAAATGATACCATTCATGAAAATTAAAAAAAAAAAAAGTAAAAAGAAAAGGGTAAGACCCCCACAATAGTGTCAATGAAAGTAAGTGCCTGAAATCTTTCGACAAACATGTGTAAAAGAAGACCCCACACTGAGCAAAATTATGCAAACTCCTTGTGGGATAGGGATACTTACTTTGGAGCTATAAGCTTTGCTTGACACCTTGAACTAATTTTGCCGACAAGTGAGATATGTTAAGCGGATTTTCAGGGGAAGAAACAAGGCTCTTAGCTTCCCTTTCATCTCCTTTCTTTAACCTTTTCTTTACGTATCTTATGCACTGTCTATGATTCTCCTTTTTCCCCCCCCAACATGTGGCCTTTACTCTTTTTTCCCCTTTCATCCATTAATCATATGCACTACACTACAAAAGCCTTTCTCTTGCACTTTAAATGCTTAACCCAAATCCATAAATACAAATTTTTGTTTTTCATTAGAGGCTAACTTCCCTAACAATATAACGAGAGATAACCTTTTTTTTTTTTTTGAGTTTTATTAATTATAAAAATTAATTTGTCATAATATGAAAAATTGAATCTAAAACAAGACTATGAATACTCTTAAAAGATTAAAATTTAGAATTTCATTTATTGAAAATTTTTAACTAAAAATTAGTGGCGCATATATATATATATATAATCGCTCTATTTATATATTTTTGAATATTTGTGAATCCAACACAGTAAAAATATATAATTTTATTATAAGAGAAATAGAATAATAAATATCTAACAATACTACTTTGGATATTGATTGATATAAAATTAAATTTTTTAAGAAAAATAATTTTAGAATGATTCAGTTATTTTAAAAGAATTATTAAATCTCAATTTGAAAATTGTAAAGAGACTGAATCCTAATATGAGAAAACATGTTTTTTTAAAAAAAGTCATGAAAAATACATGCAATTATGCCAATATAAATTCGGTTGCTTAGCATTATATTCAAAATGTCAATTCTTGATAACAATTATCACCTAAATCCCCCAAATTATAAACTTTTAATGCATCATCTTTTTTATGTCGTCTTATAGCTTTATTATTTTCATCTTTCAAAAAAGAAAAAATCAAATACAAAGTCATCATTTGTGCGTCTTATGTGATCTTTTGGCACAATAATTTAACTTATAACATACATTTTCCACTTCCAAGTTGCAAAACCACTCTTGTGGGAAGATAAATTTCAGTATTATTGTACAATTTAACTATTGAGCACACTGAATTGGGGATGGGTGTCCTTTGATAGGTATAGCTTTAGTGATTATCTATTGACTTTATTATAAAGAACCTAAGCTTACTTGTTTTTTTCTTGTGATTTCACTAATTGTTTGTTGTTGTTATCTAAGAAAATGGCATGATAGATACATAAATAAAGATTTGGATCTCTCCTTTTGTTTTTTTTTTTTCCAAAATTGAATTTAAACATATAATTTTAGGGAGATGAAGAAAAGCAAACTTTTGGTCATTATTTGCATTAATTCATTTGATTATGGAATTACTAATCATTGATTTTGATGTAATATTTCAGCATTTGTTTTTACATGTGATATAAGAATTTGGGATCAAGGGTTCAATTTAATTTTGACATTTCTGTTTATTGAAATTAATTAATAATTTGTACACTTTTTGAGTGATTAATTAGACCCTATATATGCACTAACCGACATCATACATAAGCTAGAGAATTTTGGCTCAGAATAATGCTTTTTTTTTTTTTTTTTTTGAGAATAAATCATGATTGTTAAGGCTTCAATTAGTTGTTTTTATTTTATGAGGTATGTATTGCTAGAAAATATTGTCTTCCTCGTCCGACTGTTATATAGTCTAATGCTTTAAGTTTTTTTAGGAAGCAATATGCATCTTTCATTCATAAATAAAAAGTTTATTTTCATTTAAAAATATACAATATAAAGAATAAGATATTAAGAAATACATATGCACAAGCACATAAATTGTTAAACTATATATTTTTAATATCATTTAAATAAATTAACAACTCAATGCTATTGAGTTGCTAATAAATGTGCTACACTCGGTGGTTATTTGTAATTATAGTTCGACTTGAACATATTTTTAATAGATTTGATGGTTGAGTATCTAAAAATATTAAAATCCATTGTTTATATCGATTTTCTATAACTTTAATGAGCCTACAAGGACATCGAAGTTTCATAAAGGAAAAACTCAAAATTTTCATAAGAAAAAAAAAATCAAAACTTCATTAAAAAAAAAAAACTTTGATGAAACAAAACTCAGTAATTTGTAATAAAGAAAAATAATAAAAAAGCACCTAAATCTTAATAGATTTTTACTTATAAAGGGAAACAAATTAATTAGATCTATAGGTCTAACTGGATTTAGAAATTATTTCGAGAAAAATAAAAAATAATCCAGAAAAAAGATCATTGCGAGGCAAAAAATAGTGAGATAGACCAAGATAATATTAAAAGAAAGAAGAAAAGAAAAAAAAAAAGGGAGAACTAAAAATGAATGACCTACTTGGTGTAATACTTTAATTTAATTCAATTTATATTACCAAGAGAGCAATCTAATAATAAGGATTTGAGATTCAATTGAGAGATCTTGAATTTGAATGTATGGAATTGGGGCAATGTTTTAAAAAATCAAAACATGTCACTCATTCATATTAGTAAAATTGAAATTTAATATAATGATTGATTCAATGAGGTATGAATTGATCTTTAAAAAATTTTATTTATTTTTTAATGTATATGTTCCTATATATTTAGTTTTCTTTATTTCTGAAGTACTTTTATATTATTAATTATTATCATCAACTAGCTTTTGTGCATTGTAATAAAACCACTTTTTTAATTTCATCAACTCAATAGACAAAAAAAATCAGTATATATAACTAATTATTGTCTTCCATTGAATTTTAAATGAGTGATTGCTTTTTATCCATTACATATTTATTTAAGATAAAATTTTGATATTTATCAAACTAACTGTTTGACATTTAAACAATTAATATAGAACTATCTAATTAAAAATAACTAAAAATAAATATTAAAAAATATTAAAAAACTATAAAAATAGGCAACTAAAAATATAAAATAAAAAAACTGTGTATTATCTACTTTAAAAATAAATATTATTTACTTAATCACATATTTTATATAAATATTTTATTTTATTAATATTTTTAAATATATTTTAAATAGCATAGTAAATTATAAAAATACAAATTTTCTACTAGTGCAATTTTATTTCTAGTTATGAAGATACAATACAATGCATTTGATTTCATAATACTGGCTATAGCTAGCAAGACTCAACTTATGCATTTGATATAAATGTATTCTATGAGTATTTTATTTCAGGATAAAATATTGATAATAGTAAAATAATTTATAAAATCTTAATTGAATTTTTTAATAACTAAAACCTTAAATTATAAGTTCAAAGTAGATGTAAATTCAGTTAAAAAATTTGAAAGAGACTTACATGATTTAATATTGGATCAATCCAATTCATTTTATTTGCAAGTCAATTTGATTACTTCAATTTAATTTATTAAATATCTAAAATTTATTTAAAACAAAAATAATATTTTTTAAAAAATTAAAATTAGAAGTCAAAAATTTAAAAAATGACCTAACATGATTCAAATTTTTTACATCTTCACATAATGTCTTAATCTAATCTATCTATATCTCGAAATAATATGACTTAATCTCACTTAAAAAATTTGACTTAAAAATTATTTGATCCAAAATTAATCAAACTCAAATTTATCTGACTTGATCTATTTGTCATCTCTATTTGAAATAATTGAACTGAACTTTTTTTTTTTTTTGAAACTGTTTGTATAGAATATATTCTTTAAGATTTATTCATTAGCTCAAATTGTTAGTATTATATAGTGTATACGTTTAGACAGAATCCAATGTATAAAAACAAGTAAACAATTATAGTAGCAAGAATAGAAAATTAAAGGAATATAAATAATAAAGTAACAATAGTAAAAATAGAAATTTTTGAGGCTTGTGTGAGATATAATGTTCTTAAAATAGATTCACCCTTTTACTGTTAGTGTTGAAAAAAAAAAAGAGACATTTTTCTCTCAGAACACAGTGAAATATTAATAAAAGTTTAAATACCACATGGCATGTCCTCAACAAACTGAATTGCTTATAACCCTATCATAGAACAAGAAGGAGGAGAAAGCAAATTCTATTGGTGCACTTAAAAAATGTGTGGATTCTGTAAATGCACTTGAAAATGTGTGTTGAAAACACTATTTACACTAAAACATATGGAAGAAAAAAACTGTCAGGTTTAATATCCATTAAGCACTCATTAACCCTCTATTAATAGTAAATAACTACTTAATTAACTCCTTAATCATGAATCTCATTAACTCTCCATTAAGGATAAGTATCCTTTTAGCCATGAAACTATTACAATAATTAGTTATTAACTCAATAATATTTTAACTTCTACATCAAAATTCTAACAATTACAAATTTTAGAATTCTAAGAAGAAAAAAAGTAAAAAATAGAAAAACTCAAAAATCAAGCTGGCACAAGTTAGCCTAAATAATTTGGTATTCGTGTGCGAACTCGAATGTTGAGCCTTTAGTTTAAATCAAGATTTGCACTTTTCACATGCAAAAGAGAGTCTTGCAAGAGATTTTGTATAATTGAGTATTTTAATATATACTCTTTATTAGTTTGATTTTTTTGATGTGGGATAACTCACCTTTTAACTTTTCTTTCATTAATAAGAGATCATTTTGAATTTCAAATTCTTATTCACCCATTTATAAATTTAAATATATCAATATATCAATTCATAATCCTCATATAAGACAACATGAATTTGATCCAATCTTCCACAACCAAATAGTTAAATGAAACTTAAAAATGACTACTTAATAAATCATATGCCAATTTTCCAACAAAAATTTTATTGAGATTCAGATGAAAATGATGCATGTATATAGTTTGATCCCAAAATATATATTTTAAATAATAAAATGGAGAGACAAACATAATAGTTAATTATTGAAGTGCGCTTACATCCAATATTGCAATGCATTCATTGGTTGATTCATGAAAATATGTACAGAAAAAATTTACAAATTTTTATTTAATATAGTATTTAAAATTTTGAGATTTCATATTAAAAAATAGATTTATGCAGTCTATATATATATATATATGGCAACTCTAGCTAGCTATATTTCAATGGTCCAAAAAAATTAACTCTTTTGTCAAAGCTAGAAATAATGATTTCTATTCCAATTCAAATTCATTTGAAAATAATTTTACTTAATTTAAAATTAAAAGAAATTTAAAATAATTTTATCTAAAAATGATTACATAAGATCTATGAATTAATCTAAATTCATTAGATCTTAACCCAATTCATGGATCGATTCGATTGATTCTCTTAAATTATTTAAAATAATTTAATTAATTTAAAAATAAAATCAATATTTTTATTAAAAGTAAAATTTAAAAATGATTTGACTTGATTTAAAAAATGATCTTAATTTATTTTTATATCTTAAATCAATGACTCAATTTAATCTATAATTTAAAATGATATGATTTGATCATTTAATAAAAAATATAGTCTAAAATTAATTTAATAAAAAATTAATTGAACTCAAATCTGTCTGTTTGTTGATTGCAATTAAAGCACAAGAAATAGAATAAAGAACGATGATCTCACCACAAGCAGAAAATAAAAAAAACTTTGCAGTCTTTTCTTGGATAAGAAATTGAAGGGTTCCTTGAGACAAATTTACGTCAGATTTGGATTTATAAGAGTCACCGTGATCATAAATTGTTGGAATAAGATTTGGCCACCTGCCGCAATTGTGGAATGTATGAAGTTATAGACGGACGTTTTCTCTACTCTATAATTTGACTTGACTTAGTTTTTCCTCAAAATTTCAACCTAGAAATAGTTTCCTTATTTTTTCCCCAGAGATAATAGTGCTTATGAGTTTGATGAATCCTACTCTCAGAGGCCTATTTATTTTACCATTAAATTAAAACATCAATGACGTATTAAATACATTTACTTTATCGAATATTAAAAGTAATAATTGAATTGAGTCATATTTTTTTTGAGTCATGTCTGTTTTAAATTGTTCTAATCTGATTATTTAGAGTCACAAACAAGTGAAGTCGAATTAATTAATTAAAATGATTATAAAAATTCAAATAATTTTATATTATTTTTTCATGTTAGATTGAATTGCTCGTAACTTTATTTTTAAAGAAGAAAATATTGTTTTTTATTTTAAAAATTAAATATTTTTAGCAATTTAATTGTATCAAATTTAGATCTTTGTAGATCAAGTCAATTCAAACAATTTTAATTCTCAAGTTGGATAAAGATCGGATCAGATTTTATCTAAAATTTTTTAAGTCATTTTAGATTTTTGTGAGTTGATTTGAATTTGAATAACTTTTTTTTCAAATAAATTCAGATATCAACCAAATCAAAAACTATATTTAATATTCAATTAAAACTTTCAAATTAATTTTTCTAATCAATCATTAAAGCCGAGTATTATATTAAGTACTTGTTTTGTGATAAGAGATTTGAGATTTAAATATGATCTTCCTTTTCCTTTTAATTATTCTTAATGTATAAAAACATTAGCATTTCAATGTTGCAACTTTTCTTCAATATAACAAAGGAAGAAGGGGATGGAAGGGGGAAGGAGGTTGCTTGCACTTCAAATGGAAAGAATCAAAGAAAAAAGAGGTCAATATTTAGGTGTTTAACAATTTCTCATATCATCATTACATTACTTGAACTTATAAGTTAGAATTCCTTAACTAGGCATTGTTAGACCAAACCAAATTTATCAGAAACGTAAATGGCTGGTAAGTCCAGTGTCAACCCAACAACTTAGACATCCAGATGATAACAACCTTGCAGTTAATCCCATTTCTATATGTAGGTCTAATTTCAAAGTTATAGATTTTGTGGAGGTCACAAATGTAGAATTACGAAATTTTTTCAATCTACATTTTCTATGAGGACTTGTCCAATGTGATGGACTTCAGTCTTCAGGTAGGTTTCCTGGAAAGTTGGCTTGTTCAAAAATAAAATACTGGAGCCAATTTGAGCACATCTAATTTCTGGGTTTGATTTGTGATCATTTATATTGAACGTAGAATTCAAAGCCCATGAAAACAAGTAATGAGTATTATTTCTTGAAATATTAGTTGAAATAGTTAAGAGAATATATATATATATATATATATATATATATATATATATATATATATATATATAATCAACATTGTTCGATCAATTCAGTTGTTGGTTTTCTATTCAATCTTCTATACCAAAAATTGAATAAATTAAATAATAAAAATTTAAACTGAACCAACTCAAAATATATATAGTTTTGATTGAATCAATTGAAATGTATCAAAACACTTAAATTCAATATATGAGTATATAATTCTAATTAATTTGATACAATTTATTCAGTTTTCTAAAAAAGTTCTATCAATTTGATTTTTAAAATATAAAATTTAGTTAATTCCATTTTAATTAGAATAAAATTGAATAAACCAAATCAATCAAATACTGATATTTAGTCATTAATCATATTATCTTTCTATTCAAATTTTTAAATATGTAATATAAAATGATATAGCTATCTCTTAAATCATGTAAACATTAATTTGTAAACTTCGTACATTTTATAAGTTCATATAATATATAAAATATTTTATAAATTTCTCTTAAATTTTAATATCCTTGAGGCCATATTTAAAAATAATAACAATATTTAAATATATCTGTTCAATATAGAGACATTTAAAAAAAAATTAATCTCAAATAACATGTGACGTAACTTAAAGATTTTTTTTTAAAAAAAAAAAGAGAGTAATGAGTGTTATAAACTACAAAAATTGATTCATGACAATGTTGAATGTAATATCAAAATGAAAAATGTTATAAGTGTAAATAAGAAGAAGAAAAGATTTGCAGAAAAATGTGTATTTGGTAAAGGCAAAGAACCAGTCTTATATACAAACCTACTTTCCTTGTATACAAGCCTATAATTATGCCTATAATCAAGCCTATAATCAAGCATATAATTAAGCCTATAATCAAGTCTATAATCAAGCCTACAATCAAGCCTATAATCAAGTCTATAATTACTACAATTAGAATATAAACACTAAATAAGAAATTTACAGTATAAGACAAAATATTCATATCAGTAACAGCCTCTCTCAAGCGAAGCATCGGATGACCGTAGGCGAAACTTGCGCAAATGTGATGAAAAAAGAATCTGGCCTAACGGTTTTGTTAATATATCTGCAATTTGATCCGAACTTTTAATGAACCGAATTTGGACAATGTCTTGTCATATTTGATCCCAAACAAAGTGGTAATCAATCTCGACATGCTTTGTTCGAGCATGGAAGACCGGATTTGAAGTGAGGTAAATGACACTCACATTATATAGATTTCAAAGAGAATGGTTTTTAATTTTAGCAGCAGACATATTCTCACCCTTAGCTTGGCTCTTTTAGCATTTGATTCGTTATAAACGTGATCTTCATTCCTATTTCTCCAAGACACGAAATTATACACGGCATTGATCTTTATCGATCAATTCTGGTCTTAGAAACTATTCATAATTACTCATATTTTCAAATTTTGCGTGAAAATATTTTTTTTAAATATATTTATATGTCAAAATAAAATAAAAAAATATTTAAAGAATCTTTGCAAAAGCTTATAGTTATTAATTTCTATGAATTGGTTCAACTCTCTTATTTTTATAAAATTATGAATATCAATTTCTCATTGATAAAAATAGTTTTAAAAATTAAAATAATATTTATACAATATTTTTTTTAAAATGATTAATGACAGCAAAAATATTTAAACAATTTTTCTATATTTTTTTATTATATATAAATTAAAATTAATTATTCAACTTCTAGTATACAGTATATTTAATTTTAAAAGTTCATTAAATTATCATAAATGATTTAATAATAAATGTGAAATATTAAATACTTTATAGTTACTTTAATCATAATTATCATTAATACATATAATCAAAATAAAAATGCAAATTCTAAAATTCTAAAGAAATAGAAAATATAATGATCAATATAAATCAAGTGATGTGTCAAGTAAAAAAAATGAACCTAATTACTACTAACAGTTTGTCTATAACATATTATTTCTTCAATGTTTGCTATTTGTTAAGCTAATTGATTTTAGAAAATAGAGGTGATAATTTTTTGGATTCAAAATCTAATTAGAACCTATATGAAAAAAATGAACTAAACTCGGCTCCAATAAATCTGAAATATTCTAAACTCAAAACGACTTTAAAATTTATAGATCAGGTTGGATCCAAACCAATCTAATGAGTCCGGTTGAAATTAGTATGTAGAGTTAACCCATGACCCAATTAATCCCAGTGATAACATAAAGAAAAAAAAGATAAATTTATTATTAAATAAATATAAGATAGAATAATTAAAATAAAAAAGAAAAATTATTTTTAAAACAATTAGATCATTTAACTGAATTCAAATTCAACTTCAATTTTATTTTATTTTTATCTAAGGCATAGTAATATTTTTATATTTTTTAACAGAATCACTTTTAATTTTTATGAACCTTTTCATGTATATAAATTATAATTTTTATTAAAAAATTATTTAATAAAAAATAAAAGTAATTTATTATGATAAAATAATTTTATCATAATTTTAAAATAATTTATTATATTGATAAAAATATTATTATGATAATATTATTTTTCTTAAAGGGTTTTTATCTCATAATTTATCTTATATATTTATTTATCATGATAAAAATTTTGGACATAAAAAAATTATCACAAGTTTACCTGTTCTTAATAACAACTGTGACCAATTTAATTTTTGTTACTATAAACTACATGTTAAAATAACATTAAATTTATTAAATAAATTTTTATCATACAAATTTTATCACAATAAATGAAAGTTCTTGTTGTAGGTAGTTTGTTGTCATTGTATATTGTGTATTTATTTGTGAATTAATTTAAATTATGATATATGACTTGAATGTAATTCTATATAGACTTAATTCAATTGCTCATTTTCATTGTATTAGTCATTTGATTAGAAAATAAATTATATTTAATTTATTAAGTATTTGAATGAAAAAATTTAATTAAATTATATTTAGGTAAAATCTATCTAATTAAAAAGCATTTTTAAAAAGTTATTATTTTTCTTAACAAATCATGTGAAAAGATTATATAAGTAATAATAAAATCTAAATGGATATTTAAAAATTAAAAAAATTAAATAATAAATGACCCAACCCAATCAGAAAATATTATTTTTTAAGATAAATTTGAAATTAGATTCAAAGTCATTTATGTATGTAAGTCTGATGAGTGATCCGAATCGAACTCAATTTGGAAATACAACAATCTGAAAACAATTAAATTTGAAAATTACCCAACTAAAAAAAACGGGACTTAAAATGATCAATTCGATCGTTTTACCATTTTTAATTGTCACATTAATTTCTTAGCTTAAATACAGAAAAAATATTAAAATTAAAATATAAATATAACTATTAAGAATGCTAAAAACTAAAAATGTTCAAATAGAAAACAATTTAAAAACTTTACTTTATTAGAATATATTGATTTTTTTCTTTTTTATATAAAACGAATTATACTAATTTGATTTGGTACTTCCTACAGCTGCCAATTTCGGAAGCATCAAAAGTTTATCAAATAATTGTTTATTATTAATTTTCCTAATTATTGTTTCTTTTATAACATAACTTCTAAAATATTTTTTTTTCAAGTTTTGCATTTACCTTTTAAAAAATTTTGGTGGAGAAGTATTATATTGTTTTTCACAAAGCATCCAAACTAAATATAATGATTATTTCATTACTACAATAAGACTAAAAAAAAAAAAAAAAAGTAATGGTATTCTAATTGTGATTATAGCAAGAAATTACAACGTTCTAGCTATTTTCATTTTTTT
>CATIWR010020653.1:0-37816 GCA_949677035.1 Omphalea diandra | reverse complement strand
AGATTAAATATCTCACAGTTAGAGACTTAGTAAAGAAAGGAGACATTGAGATTCAGTATGTTAGTACTGATTTAATGCTAGCTGATCCCCTAACCAAATGACTCAGACCCATAGTTTTTAAGAAACATGTTTATGATATGGGTGTTGTGGAGTTTTTTGATGTGTTAGGTTAGTGGGAGTTTATTGTGCTTGTAATTGAATGTTCAATAATTATACTACATTGCTTATTCATATTTATTTATGTGAGTTGAGTGTTTTGTAGTTGATTGTTTTGCGTATGTACACATTATTTTATATATGTATATATATAGCATGCTATGAGTTGTGGTTAATATGCTTAAGATTGGTGTCATTATCTTAAGCAGAGATGGTTTCCAATTGTGTTTCTGGAAACAAATGCTAAGGCATTGTGATTGTATTTCCAAATGGAAATAACAGCCTTATTGTGAAGCCTTGTCACAGGCTAAGGCATTGTGATTGTATTTCCAAATGGAAATAACAGCCTTATGGTGAAGCCTTGTGAATTTGTCTTACTCATTTGAGCATGTGTGAAAGAGAAATATTTGGAGGACTGACAAGAAAATAGTGTATTGATCACATGAGGCGCTATTTTCTTGCTACACTGCCATATCGAAATCCAGGTCGGTTAAGTTGTCAATATTTATGACTATAGATTGGTACTATGTCAATAAGGGGCATAACTACTGTCATGATCCGATATTGATAATTTAATGTGGACAGGATTATGTTTGAGATGTCACTTTATCAATAAACTATATGTTTTCTAAAAATTGTGTGGCCACACTTGAGTTTAAAGTATTCGGTCCGAGAGTCGTTTTCGAAAATATTTTCTTTCTTAAAATATGAAAACGTCATAATTAATATTGCCCAAGTGGGAGAATGTTGGAAATTTTTTATTATGTGGGCTAATATTAATTATGGGTTGATTTTAATTATTTGTTAAAACAGACTGAATAATATAGTTTATTGATTGTGGGTAAGCCCAATTAAAATGTGATCAATGGAGTTATGGGCTTGTGACATCTTTTGTGGGCCGATATGGAAGACGATCAGTGTAGACCTATTTTAACATGGACTTGTAATAGGTGGGCCTGTTAACATTATTATAAATAGGCTAGGTCCCCTCTCCTGCCTTCATAACAGAAAACCCTAGTTGTTATACCCATTGTAGTCGTCTTCGAGAAGGTCAAAGAGAGGAAGATCTAGCTTTCCGTTTATAACAGTTCTGACCAATTTTTTCAAGTGTTTTTATTTCAGCAATCAGGATTATGGCTCAACATAATTTGGGATTCAACGCGGAGACAGATACACAAATTTGTTTTCATTCAGTAATTAAATTTTTGGTGTTCTATAATTATGTACAAGATCCTATAATTAAAATATTTGCATTGATCACTTTCACACACCTATTTATGTTTCTTTTATACGTTTGTGTCTCTTTAGTTTGGCCAAAATTTCTTTTTAACTTGTGTATAGTGATGAATCAATGATTTAAAGTTGGAGGAGAGAAGGAGAGGGGTCTAGAATAGACAGTTCAATTAAAAAATGAGAAGAAATTTAAAAATTAAAGAAAACACATTCAAAAAAGAAGCTGCTAGCAATGATAGGTGATCAAAGCAACATTGCTTATGTAGAGAAAAAGAGTGCACAAAAAATGAAAATTAATGAAAAATTAATTAGAATGAAATTAACAAAAAATAAGAAAATAAAGGCGAAAGTTCAAAACAAGCAAGTTATTTGGTACTTTTCAAGTTCAATTATACAGTTTGATTCAAGTTTGGAGTAAACAAAGTGTGATTCATATAAATACTATGTAGTGTACAATTTAACAAAAAATGAGAAAAAATTTAAAAACAAAGAAAATTTATTTGAGGAAGAAGCTACTAGTAGTGATATATGATCGAAGTAACAATGATTGTGCAGAGAGAAAAGAGAGAAATAAAAATACATGAAAATTAAAGAGAATGAAAATTAACAAAAAAATAAATGAAAAAAGAAAAATGAAAGAGAAGTATATGAAAATATGTAAACAAAAATAAAAAATTTTAAAAATTTTGAGAGGCAAGGTTATAAAATATTTTTTATTGGGATAAAAATATGTATATAATAATAGATTAAAAATCTAAGGAGCAAAATTTTTTTTAAAAAAAATTATAAGCCTGCAATGTATATTTATAAAAACAAATTAAAAATCCAAGGATCAAAAAGATTTTTCTCAACATTTTAGAGGCAGTAGTTCCCTTTTATCCCCTTGGGCCCGATAGTGCTTGTGTGTTTGCCTATATCTTCACTCCACCTCCACTTCATATATCATTCCGCTATATCATCACCATTACCACACTTTGTGCTTTTCTGTCCCTCATATTCTTGCTTCAATACTTTACCTCATATCCACTTAAAATGGCCTCTAATATTCATAATATAAATGAAATTAATGCCTATCAAATAATATCTTTACTTAACCTAGGAGAACACTATAATTCTATTGACTATGTGAGGCTTATGTTGGAGTCTTGTCAAATTATGAATCCAAGCATATTGCATATTGGCCTTCTTCCTCTCATCTTTAGGAGTGCAAACTAATCAAGTTGAGTATCTCTTTATTCGAGCTCAATTTAGTCCTTCAAATACAAAGCTCAAGTTTGAACGAGTTTTAATAATTCAAGTCAAACTTGTGCCCGAACAAGTTCACAAGCCCATAATAAGTTTGAGCTCAATAAATAAGTTTACGGGATCTAAAAATTTCCATTATATTAGTCTTGATCTCCTAAAAAATGGATTAAAATCTTAAAAAATGTTTTTAAAAAAATTATATATAGATTTTACTTATTACAAGTGTGCTAATAGAAAATAAAGGAGAATTCTCCTTTTACAACGAGAAGCAACTTCTTAATTCTATTCTCGTTTTACAACAAGAAGCAACTTCTTAATACTTTGCAAATAATGTGGGGTATCTTTGAAATCTTTACATTTTTTGTTTAAATCTTTGCATATCACATATTTGATAACTTATATATTTTGATTCAAAAATTTATTTTGTACATATGAACTACTATTATGAAAATTGCATGGTATACTATAGTATAAAATGAAAATTTATTATATTTATTATTAAAATTATATTTTTTAAAAGCTTAAAATTGATTAGCTAGACTATTATTATCACATATAAATGAACATAAATTATCTTTAAATGAGCTCTACAATGAATATGTTCATAAATATTATATGAACACGTGTACAAATATTAACAAACTAAACTTATATGTATTTATATTCATTCATTTATTAATTAAATTTTAATTTTTTTGTTCAAACTTGTTTATTAAATTCATAAATAAACAAAAATAAGCTTTTAGTAAGGTCATGCATAAACTGTGTACCAATTGTACCCATTCACTTGCACCCTTATCTACTCTTTGAGTTAAGATGCACTTTTTTAAGAGAAATAAAAGGGAACAATATTATATGTGTCTATTTAACTTTATTTCTTAAAACAAAACTAATAACCCTTTAAATGAAATTCAAGTGTTCCAATTTTCCTTAATGTTCTAGCCAACGTCTTGCTAAGTTATTACTTATTATGAACAAACAAAATATCCCTCTAAATACCTTAAAGCGATAAATTTTTTGTTTATCATCTATCTAATATCATATTGCTCATAACTTACTTATTGCTCATAGTAACAAAAATCTATGGTAAGGACTACGCTGCATTTGTTCAATATCTATTATTACTCTTCATATAAGATGCCAAGATGGTATCATGTTAGGATCATAAGGTGATTGTTTAGATCACTTACATAGCCTTTTCATAAATAAACATGTAATGCTACATGATGAAATTCTCATTTTGGGTTAATTTGATACAATTTTTCTCCAATATCTAATTATATTCATACTTAAATCTACTAGAATAACTCTAAAACATACAATATATGGTATGATTTAATCAATGTCTAGTTTAGTTAAAATATCGATTGTACACAATTTATATATAATGCCTTAATAAGGGAAAAAAAAAATGTATAGTCACCATTTTCTATCTTTTAAACCTAGACGCAAACTTGAGATCGTTGCATTTATATATAACATTAAGCATGGCTATGAATTTATAATTATACAATTTTACATTAATTTTTGGATATCAAACTTATCAAACACTTATGGTGATGAAATGGTGATTATCATTACAGTTAATTTCAATAGAGTTTTGTCAACTATAATATTGAGTGTCAAACAAAAATATCTAAATTGGAGGATTAAACATTTTCTTTGTGTTAGTGAGAGTTCTTAATCATAAAATATTTTTGCTAATACAATAAAAGAGATATCTAAATGAAAACACTATGCAAAAACTACTTTCAATGTTTTTAAAATTAGATTAGAGAGTGAATTGATTGATTGATCAGTCGATTTGATCAGTTCAATAAGTATTTTGTAAAATTTTTAAATAATAAATAAAATTTAAAAATTAATATAATATAATATAAAAAAATATTTTAACATTTAAATTTTGAGTAAAATAGTATAATTTTTTATTTTAATTTGAAAAAACAACATAAATTTAAAGTTGAATTAGTTTGATCTAATTTGGCTTCTTTGATTTTAATTGATTTTTTAGTTGATTAATTTTTAACTCTTACACATATCAAATAATTAATTAATTTTTAATTTTACTGATAATACCAACCAAATGCGATTCTAAAATTATTGATACTTTCTAATCATACTACCTCATGAGATACTAAACATATCTTGAAGTATGACCAACCTAATTCTTGTTTGAAGACTCTAAAATATTGATTTCAGGAGCATAAGAAATAGCTTTATCTAGCTTTATTTGCCAACTTCTCAGCAACTAGATAAAAATAATAAATATTATTTAATTTATCTTAAAAAATTAGAATCTGAACATGCTCCAAATTAGATGTTGCCATTGAATTTGGAGGATTGCCCTTCCATTTTGTAATTAAAATATAAATATAAATATCCATTGCAATTAAATTAATAAAAATTTCACTGTAACAATCATTCATGAAATTTAACTTAAAATTCTCTACCCCTAATGAAATAGACTAATTAGACTATATTTACATCATATCATCTCTTTTATTATTATTATTATTAATGCTTTATCAATTTGTCACCAACTTGATTAAAATAATTAATATCATTAAATTGATGGATATCACGAGCATGAGAGAAAGTATCATTTGCCAACTTATCAGCATCTTGATAAAAAAAAATTATTACTTAATTTAGCTTAAAAAGTTTGAATTTAAACACACTTAAATTTGGAAAATTACCTCTCAATTTTGAAATTATAATATATTATGAATATAAATATAAATATATATTAGCATTAAATTGATAACATTACATCACAATAATCCTTGCAAAATTTAAACTAAAATTTTCTACCCTCGTTAAATTGATGGATATCACGAGCATGAGAGAGTCTCTCATTTGTCAACTTATCAGCAAATTGATAAAAAAAAAAATTACTTAATTGAGCTCAAAAAATTAGAATTTAAGCATACTTAAATTTGAAAGATTACCTCTCAATTTTTGAACTTATAATATATATTATGAATATAAATATAAATAAATATATATTAGTACTAAATTGATTAAATTTCATCGCAATAATAATCAAAAAATTTAACTTTAAATTTTCCACCTTCAGCGTCAGACTAATTAGACTTATTTAAATGATGTTATGTCTTTTTTTATTAATGTTTTATCAATGAAATATGTTTTAACTTTCTAAGATTTTAATATTAGAATATTTCCATAACAACAATAATTGTTTTTTAATATTATATTTTATGCAAATATAGCTACTGATCTAAAAAATAAAAAATTTGAGTATGATATATAATACTTAAGTCTCAATTAATTTCGTCCCCCCCCCGACAATTAATTTTGTGTGAACTCTAATATTGATTTGAGCTAAATTTTATCAAATTCAGTAGAATTCATAAATAAATTCCAAATTATTAAGCTGGTAATTTAACTTGATTTACTGAGATAAAGTTAGCTGGGTTTGCAAATGAACTATATACTAATAGTTAGAAAATACAAAATCCTGTGTTGATATTTTTTTTTGCTATATAAACTATAATTTTCTATTTATTTAAGCTAAATTCTATAAAATTTATACATAAATTCTAAATTAATAAGCTGCAAAATTAACTTACTTTTTACCCAAATAAAAATAGTTGATTTTGCATACTTAATAGTTACAAACGAAATAAAGAAATTTTGTTATAAAAGTGAATTTACTAATAAAATGAAATCTACATCTTCTTTAGTAATCCAAAAAGAAGTTCAAATATATTCTCCGTTACATAAATATGTATCAATTAGCAAAATCAATTCCAAACACATCAAAGTACATTTGCACAATTAAACTCAATAAACATATAACAAAATTTTAAAATTTTCTGAAATTACCTACATAAAATTAAGGAATTGGATCATAATACTTGGCATTGCCCCACAAGAAACATGATTAAGAAATTTTTTTTAAAAAAATATTTACAATTTTTTTATGAAAAAAAATCAACAACTTCCAAACGAAGGCAAAAAAATCCATAGGATGAAGTCCATTTCAGAGAAAATATAAAATAAACCTAAAGTAGCACACTTTGCGTCGGCTATGGTCATGTAGTACTAAAAAAGAATAAAGAGGAAGACTTATTGGTTGCTTCAAACCGAAAGAAGGAAAGGAGAAAGAAGGAACCTCTTTAAGTCCCAAAGATTTGCTTTGTCGATGCTCACCAAATTCAAATGATAATAAATGTAGAGTACATAAATCAATTTATTTATAGATAAATAAATTAATTGTATATATGACCATATTATGGTATCATTATAGGAAAATTATTATGAAAAATAATTAATTTTTATATAATTAAAATTAATATTTTTACTCATAATTAAGGTTTTTTTTTTTTGCCTAATCAGTTATTATGACATGATAAAATTATAAAACTCTTAAATTCTTGTCAAATGATTTCATGGCATAATTATAATAAAATCAAAATGAAATTTTTATATATTTTTTTATATAAAATTTTTAATATTACTTTTGTTATAATAAATTTTAAAAAAGATAAATTTTGGAAAAAAAATGAAGAAGGTAAATATATGTATTAGAAAGTATTTAATATTGTAGCGTAAAAAAATTATTTCTTCAGCCTTTTGTTGATAAAATTTTATTTTTTTATAAAAATCCCTAATTATGAATTGCTATTTTATTAGCTCCTTAAAACGTGAATTGCTGGTTCGTTGGTGTCCTCAACATGATTTTTTTTTTTTTTTTTAATTTTATGATTTTCTATTTTCTTTTGAATTTTTACTTTCTTGCTTTATTATTGATTTAATATTATCATAGTAGGTAATTTTAGCCCTATTCAATTATTGTCACAAAAAAAATTACTAAATTTTTAATTATTTGATTCTTAAATATTTTAATCTGACAATTTGCTAAATTTGGTGACCTACTCCCTGCAAGGAATCTCTCTAATCTGATGCTCAACTACTCTTCTTCTTTCCACCATATCAACAGTTCTTAAGGTAATACATTTAGAGCATATTTGGCACTGTTATTGAAAATTTTGATTTTTAGATAAAAAATAGTAATTTGTTATATTTTTTTAATATTAATTTTATAAATAAAAAATTGATTTTGAAAGAAATTTGAAGATTTTAACAATATAAAATTTTCCTCATAAAAATATATATTAAAAAATCTATAATCACAAACGAGAAAGAATTTTTTTATTTTTTATCTTAAAATTAGAATTTCTAATGCCAAATATACTATCAATTAGTTTATAAGATTTTCATGTTGCTTATTTTGATACATGAATTTAGTTTATCAGTTTATTTGGATAGCTCAAATTCAATTTATATTTAATAGAAGAAAAAAGTAAAATAAGAATGAGGGAGAGAGAAATAAAGTAAGTAAGAGGATGCTCATCTTTTTTTTTTTTTTTTTTCTGGAAAAAGATGTCAATGTGAATGCATGAAAATTATGGAGAATAAATCCTTAGTAGCATCCACTAAAATTTTCACTTCACATCAAAAGTATATAAAAAAAATCAATCTATCTATAATATTTTTTAACAAAACGCTTAAAATTATAACTCAGCAAAAAATACATTCTACTTGATAATTATTATGAATCATAACTCAGCAAAAAATACATTCTACTTGATAATTATTACTTAATATCATTGATTAGTTAGAGCGGCCATCAAAAGAGATTTTAAAAAATTTAAAATTTCAAAAAAAACACAAATAGAGAATTATTTTTCAAAAAAATATGAAAGGCATAATAAAAATACACACAAAATTTTATATGTATTCATAAAATATAAAATGTTAATTGATCAAAATTATATATTAAAATTTAAAAATGAAATAAAAAATAATACATCTAATATCTTAATTTATAAATCTAATTAAATTTTATAGAAATATGAAGAAGAACAATAGAAAAAAAATAAAGATAACACGGTTGACTTTAAGAAAACGTCGATGATGACGGAGAACAAAGAAGAAGAGATAGAAGATTCAAGAAGCTATGATAGATTTTTTTTTTTTTTTTTTTGGATTGGTGTATACATCTGAAATTTTTCATTTTGAGTTGCACTTCTTTCATGGAAATTTTTTTACATTTTCTAATATTTGGGGTATTCAAGAAAATTACTCAAAAAAAATTATTTATTAGCTAAAGGAATGTTAAGTTAGTTTAGGAAAACAAATTTCTCTGTTAAAAAAATAATTATTTTTTGAATTTTAACAAAATCAGTTAATAATTTATAAAAGAATCATTTAAATATATATCAATAGTCTACAAATTATTATTCATATAAACACATCTTAATAGTCTACTTATTATTGTTGATCATCCTTGATCTTTTATGATTACTATGATAATGATAGTTAGTAATTATTAAAATTTATGAATTTTATATGTAATTTGTAATATAAATGCCAAAAAATAAATTTTAATCATTTTTTAAGACTATAATTAAATAATATAAAATAATTTATAAATAATTTATTTTTGACACTATAACAAAGCATAAATTCACTGTTAATTATGTGTGAAAAGAAAGATAAAAAATAATAGATGTATTGTCCTTCTCTAAATTCAAGTTTTAAAAAATATATATTATTCCAAGTTGTTAATAAAGAATTATTATTTTGACTGTCTTAATCATTTTCTCTCATTCCTCCAAAAAGAAAAGTGAAAATTTTTTTTCACCTAAAGTAGGTTCCACCCATAGTCACTCCCTTCATTTAACCCCCTCTTAAATTTTTTCCCAAAGTAAAGTGTTAATGGTGTTTTAATTTTGATTTTTTTTTTGAATTCAATCTCAAATAACTCACAAATTATCAACAACATTTAAATCTTAAAATTATTCTAGCTAATAGATATCTAAATAATTATATATATAAAGTTTTTTCAATTAAACATTTTAAAACTAGGGGGCAATAATATTTTATAATATTCTATAGTTTTTTTTTTATTTCATACCCCATTGGGAATCTTACTTTTCCAATTTTACGTAAGAAAATACCTTTCAAAGTAGATATAAAAACGATGAAGTACCCACCAAGCCAAGATTGTAATTTTCTCGAGAAAATGCAACTTTCTCCGTCCAAAATGAAATAAGAAAATTATATTTACATTTGCTTTGCCTTTATTGCTCAGTCAAAAGTGTTGATTATGAAAGTTTTGTTTGGAGATTACATGTGGATTTTACCTGTGCTTCTTCCCTCCCCACATGGAAACATACAAATATCTCACCATCAACTAACTCCTTAATTCCTCCTCAGAAATATTATTTTTAAAATTAATTGAATTGATTAATTAATTAATTTTTAAATAATAACTGATTTTATAATTTAATAATAAATAAAATTAATTAAACCTTAAAAAATATTAAAATAAAAGTATATATTATAATAGCTATAAATAAAAAATAATTTAAAAAGTTAACTCAAAATTAATCAAATCAATTTAATCCCTGCTTTGAAGTTGAGGGAGATGGATGGCTCCGGACACACAAACTCTATTTCCACCACATTGATGAAGGTTGGATTTTGCAATGTTTTTAAAATCAGATCAATACTCGAACCGAATGATTTGATCGATCTAACTGATCCGATTCACGTATAATATAAAATAATTATATTAAATATTTATTATTCAGTAATTATAATATAAAGTCTAACCACAACAAAAACCAAAATCCCTCCTCAAATATTTCTTTCCTATATATAATATAATATAAACTCCATTGCACAGTTTTCCACCAAAAAAAAAAAAGTTACAACACAATCTCTTTGATCCTCTCCTCTCCATCGACAACAACCCACCCCAAAAAATGGAATCCATCGCTGCAAACCTGAATCTCCATCTTAATCCATCCCAACAACCTCCAAACACATATTTTAACCATGGTTTTGAAAATCGGTTATGGACCAACACCTCCAAACGCCCTTGCCTCAGCATCTGACACTTCCATATAACTACATTACCTCGCTTCGCAAGACCAATTATGAATCAACCTAAGCCACTTGACGTGACCCTCTATTAATACTTTTTGTCTGTGCAAATTCATCTCCAGTTTTTCGTAAACGGGCCTTGCTTTTTCTGCTCCTCCTTCCCTCTTATCTTTAAGGGCTCGACTGCCACACCATTTTCTAATATTTATAGTCCATCGGAATTAATCTCTGTGGTGAATATTTACTACCGTGATCAGTCGGTGGTTGTGATGAGTACTGCTGATTTGAGCTTTGTGGAACAAAAGGGAGAAAAGAATATAATTTTTGTGGATATTTTTGCAAAACCAAATTTTGTCTGCTTTCAATTATTGTCGATTTTAATGGTTTCATTCGATTTTTCCAGGTTTTTTCGGTTTGACAATTATCTAGTTCTGAATGTGATTTTGGATTAAATGGCCAACGGTTTTATTGATTCGATCTTCAAACTGGGGGATTTTGACGTGCAATCATTTCCAAGATGGCTCCTAATTTTCGAACAATTGTCCAATTGCAATTCCAATGTCACAGTGTCCGCATTCATTGCCATGTTGGAAGTGGACCTCACTTTTGGTAAATAATAAAACGACAAAACTTCAAATCTCACCCTAAAAAAGTAAATAAAAAAAATTGTACTATATTTATACTTCATTTAAAAATTCAATCGCAAGATAATATTTGCTGAAATGTCATTAGGGTTGGTGACATTTCCATCAAAGCTTTTGTAGTATACAGGTTGAATATAAAATACTGATAAGAAAATTAATTATGCAGAACAATTTTTTTTTTTGTTTTTCTAGGGTTGATTCATGGATCATTTAAATTAAAAATTAAATAATTTATTTGATTTTTTTTTTTTTGCATTTATACTTCATAATTTAAGTTTCATCATTTATTAATCAAACGGAATTCAATTCAATTTATATATGCTACTATCTTGTTAAAACTTTTAGATATTTATATCTATCATGAAGTATTACTTGTATTAGCTATATATATTTAATTAATATTGAATGAAGTATATGATTGTTTCTATGTTTTAAAAAAAATAATACTTCTCCATTCTAAATTTTCAATCCAAATTTTCCTTTTTTAGAATATAATCAATTTACTAATTATTCATATATCTCTATTTAATGCATTATTATTAAAAATTTATAAAACATCAAATATTTAATATATTTATTAAAAAATAAAATTAATTTTTAATGGATAAACTTAAATGGATGAAAATTATTTAGCACATATTTTTAAAATGAATTTTTCCTAATAAAAATTTGACATTTTTGAAACTTTAATTTGCTAAATTCATTTTGATTTGTATTAGCCAACTTTGTAATATTAATTATTTTTAATTTTATATTAAAAAGTTAACAATTCTAAGAATATTTATTTTTATATATTTTAATGTATATATGAGGAAATATTTGAAAAGTATATAAAATTGATTGTTTTAATCATATTATCTATATTTTTTAATATACACATAAAAAATAAATTAAAAATTTGAGACGGAAGAGTAATAAATTTATTATACAGTCCCAAATAAATATTTATATAGAATATCATTATCGTATTCAATAAAATGATAAACTGATTATATATTTTTAGTATAAACAATTTTTTTTTTAGAAAAGCATGCAAAAGGTCCATTCATAGTAATTACTAATTTATTGGAAACTTAAAAAGATTTCATTGCGTCATAAATACGTAAAATGCATGACGACTCTTGGTTGACTACTTAGTGTGCAAGCTACTGGTCTCTTCTGAGTTTCTTGTTTCCTTCCTTCCCTTCCTTTCCTTTCACACGCAAGCTTGGAAATTCCAAAGACCGTACAAATCTTTTATAAACAACTGATCTTCTTCCTTATTGTTACAGACGTTACTCTTTTTTGCTTCTTCAGGTTTGCTTACAGTGGTGATCATTAAACAACTGATAATCATGGGTTCCATTGCTGATGCTACTATGGTGGTTGGGGTAAACTCCTTTCGCCCTTGATCATTCTGTAAGAGTAATACATCCGATGATTATGCAAACAGGTATTGATCAGTTAAACCTTAAAAGGTTTAATTACTAATCGCCAGTATCTGATCATTGCAGCGTCCAAGAAATGAAACTGTACTGAGCGAGAGTAAGCCTTCTGATCAGAATAAGCCTACTGTTGTTTTTGTTCTAGGTAAGAATTTTCCTTGATCATTTTGTTTTCATTTGTTACTAGTATTGTTACATGATCATAATCTTGATCTTGATGTTGATTGATCAGGAGGTCCAGGTGGGGGCAAGAGCACACAGTGTTCTAATATCGCTAAACACATTGGATTTACTCATCTGAGTAGCGGAGAACTGCTTCGTCGTGCAAGCAAGCTTGATCCTGAAAATGGGTAAGAAATCTTTGTTAATGGCGTTCTTTTAAAGCTGTCATTTTTTTCCCCATTTTTAGTTGATTAACGAAAATTACTTTCAGACCCATGATCGATGAAATGATCAAGCAGGGACTAAGTGCGCCTCCAGATATTACCATGAGGATACTGAAGAAAGCAATGGAAGAGACTGGAAATGACAAATTTTTGCTTGATGGGTTTCCTCGTGATGAGGAAATTCGCGCTGCTTTTGAAGCTGCTGTTAGTCATTTTACATGATTAATAAGATTTCATGTCCCTTTCTCTTGTTATTTTGACTGATTAAAGCATGTTTGTTGTGTAGACTGATGTAGAGCCAAAGCTTGTTCTGTTTTTTGACTGTTCAGAAGAAGAGCGAGAGAAAAGAATTTTGAGCAGGAAGCAGGTCTAGTTAAATATTTCATGTGACTATATATATATATATATATATTATTTGATTTTATTTTTAAATTCTGTTTTCTTGATGATTGAAGGGACGAGTTGATGATAATGATGATTCTGTTAGGAAGAGGTTTAAGTATTTTCAGGAGCATACTCTTCCCGTGATAGAGTACTACAGGTTAAGAGGAAAAGTTTCAGTGGTAAAAACATTAACTAAGCAAATTAGTTTTTTTCTTTTTTTGTTTTTTCTCTTTATAATTTGGTTTTTCATGTTGAGTTTGTAAATTGATATTTTTGTTGCTTTAAACGATAGATTGATGCTGAGAAACCAAAGGAAGAGGTCATGGAAAAAGTTTTAGAGACTCTTAAAATCCATTTAAGCCCAACAATTATGCAATTTGATGAAGGTGAAGCCAATTCTGAAGCTCCAGCTAATGTTGAAATAATTGAAGTTGGAGCTATACAATCTGATGAAGGTGAACCCAATACTGAAGCTCCATCTAATGTTGAAGTAATTGAAATTGGAGCTATACAAATTGTCAAAAATGAAGCCAAAACAGAAACAGCAGCTAATGATGAAATTATTGAAGTTGGAGCAGAAGGAGAAGACTGTAAAAAAATGGAAAGAGAGCATTCAGGATTACAATGTGAGACAGAAACTGATTCAACAACCAATGAACTATCAGCAGAGATTTCAACTATGAAGCTATAAATGTTTTATGTCCAGCAGAAATAATAGTTGATAAATTAGTAATATGTGAAAGAATACTTGGAGGTGTTCTTTGTTAGATTACTAATACTATCTTTGATTCTGAATGTAATTTGAAGATTATGTTGGTTTTATTATTTGTGTAATGGGGACTTTAAATTAGTAGGAACTATTAAAAACATTGGAAGTATTTAACCTTTTATAGTTTGATACATTATGCGTTGTGTTTTTGCCACAATGATACTATCATTCTCTTGGGAAACCATTTTTAATTTTAATTAGAAAAGATTAGAAAATATCTTAATTTCAAAATTTAATTTAGTTATCAAAAGAATAAAAATTTATTTTTTTAAAGAGTTGTTTTGAGAAGAAAAAACCTATAATTTAGGAAGTTAGAAACCTTTGTGCTGTAATATTCATGCAGTAGCGGCGGAATCCTAATTCAAGAAATCGTTGGGTTTTTTTTTTTTCTAAATTTAGATGTTTGCAAACACTAAATAAAGAAGTGGCATAAAAATTATACAATAAAATTTACAGTAGCTTTTTTAAATTAATAGTGGATATTTTTTTAATTGTACAATTAGCCTACAGTGCGAAGGATAATTTGACCTTTAAATTTTTATTTTCTTTTTGATGAAGTTTTGATAAATTGGATGCATAAAATTACATATCCTTATATCTGACTAAATTTTTGAATATATATATATATATATATATATATATATATATATAATTGCTAAAGATTGACTACCATTTTTATTTTTTAAAAATATTATGTATGAAATAGTGAATTAATTTGAACTTGGTTAATGTTGATAGTCTTATTTTTATTTTTAAACTAGTGACTTTCTATTTATTTAAATTGGCCGTAAGATGTATGTGTTACGTTAGTAGACATTTAAGAATAAATATGATACTAGCATAACTAAATTTCACTTTTTCTAATGGTCATTGAGAAGTATATAATTGGATCCTCTAAAATATAATAGAGTTGCCTCTTTTTCTTTTTTTTGTAAATATTTATTTACATTATTTTTTTAAAGCAAGAATAAGGCCAATAATTTTTTATTCAATCCAAAAATTCAATATGAATTTATTCAAAAAAATTATTTCAATATGATGAGAATCCAGATAAATTTAAGCCATAAATGACTTAAATAATTTTGGATCGGGTCGAGTCGAATCTACTTGATTGGTCGCATTAATATTGGCCCTAACGGACTAACCCGCAATTTGATTAAATTAACCTCGATGATAATATAAAGAATAAATTTATATTTTTAAAATAATTAGGTTATTTAATCAAATTCAAACTCAACATTAATTTTATTTTTATTTTTCTTTAAAATATAGTGATATTTTTATATTTTTAACAAACTTATTTTAATTTTGTTAATCTTTTTTGTGTCTAAATTAAAATTTTTTATTTATTGTAATAGTTATTTTGTAAGAATAAAAGTTATTTATTGTGACAAAAAATGTTACCATAATTTCTTAAATAATTTAATATAGTGATAAAAATATTATTGTGAAAATATTATTTTTTCTTATATGCAACTAGATGGGCATTAAAAATTTGCATCAATATATTATGATAAAATATTATGAGTAAAAAGTTTATATCATATTTTATCTTGTATGCTTATTTATTATTATCAAAATTTTTATATAAAAATTTGTCATAAATTTACTTATTTTTTATAATAATTGTGATAAGTTTGATTTTTTATCACGATAAAATTACATATTATGATAAAATTAAATTTTCACATAAATTTTTATAACAAAACATAAAATTTCTGGTAAATAGCAATTTAATTGATTCAATAATAAATAAACTTAATTAAAAAATAAAAATATATTTATAATAATACTAAGTAAAAAAAAATTTAAAATTTAAAATTAATCAAATCAATTTTTAATGCCGCTTAGAAATTGAGAGAGATGGATGGCTCGGTACACAAACTCTATTTCCACCATATTGACAAATAGAGGATTATTTTTCAGGGGATAAAATTACATACAAAATTAGATATTTATATATCCATAAGATATAAAATATTAAATTTAGTATCAAGCTATATAAATCTAGCTTATCAAAAATTATTTATCAAAAGTGACGAAGAAAATAAAATAAAAATAACATATTAAATATTTGATCTATATATAGATTTAATTAAATTTTATAGAAATATGAAGAAGAACAAGAAGAAAAAAAGTTAAAGATAATACCATTAGCTCAAGGAAATGGTGCATGATGGGCTGAGGATGAAGATGAAAAGATGGAAGATTCAAGAAATTGTGAAAACTTTTTTTTTTTTTTTGGATTGGTGAAGACATACTAAAATTTTTCACTTTAAGCTGCACTGTTTTCACAGAAATTTTCTGCATTTTCTGATATTTGGGGTACCAAGAAAATTACTCATCAAAAAATTTATTTCTTAGTCAAAGAAAAATTAAATTATTTTTTAAAAAATGACTTTCTTTTTTAAAAAACTATTTTTTGAATTTAATAAAATCAAGAAATAATCTATAAAAGAAATATAAAAACACATATGAGTGATCTACTACTAATTATCATTGATTATTCTTTGATCCTTGAGATTACTATGGTCATAACAGTTAGTAATAATCATCAAAATTTATGAATTTTTATATGCAATTTATAATTTAAATATTTTTATTATAAATTTTTAAAAAATATTTTTATGTAATTTAAAAGCAAAAAAATAAATTTTATTATTTCTTAATATTACAATAAAATAATACAAAATTATTATTTAAAAATTATTTTTACAATACAATAGAGCATAAATTCAATGTCAATTATGTGCGAAAAATAAAGATGAATTAGTTGATGTATTGTCCTTCTCTAAATTCAAGTTTTATATATATATATATATATATATATATATATATATATATATATATATATTATTCCAAGTTGTTAACAAAAAATTATTAATTTGACTTTGTCTGTTATTTTCTCTCATTTCTCCAATTAGAAAAATGAATTTTTTTTTTCACTCAAAGTAGGTTCTACCCCATATTCACTCCCTTCATAACTTTTTTCCCAAAGTAAAGGGTTAATGGTGAGTTAATTTTGATTTTTTTTTTCAATCTAAAATAACTCACGAATATCAACATCATTTACGTCTTAAAATTATTCTAGCTAATATACATATATAGGGAGATAGATAAGTTTGTTTTTTATTAAACATTTTAAAACTAGAGGGCAATAATATTTTATAGTTTTTTATTCATAACTATTGGAATCTTACTTTTCCGACTTTATTTAAGAAAATGCATTTCAAAGTAGATATAAAAATGATGGTGGGAGTACACACCAAGTCCAAGATTGCGACTCTAGCAATTAGCGGTGATGCTTCTTAGGGCAACTGCAGTGAGATTGAATGAAGGGTTGAATGTCATTCATTCAATCTTTTTAACCCGACGTTTTGCATGTAATAGATATTACACACAGAATACTCATCAAAAGTCTGTCAATTTGATAGCATGTTGATGTTTTTTTCAAAAATAATAAACTAATTAATAAAAAAGGGCTTTAAAAGCCTTTTATGAAAATTAATATTTTTATATTATTACTTATTTTTTAATTGTTTTAAATTATGTAATGGAGTTATATTAATTAAATAAAATATTTTAACTATTAAGTATTTATTTTATATTTAATTACTTTTTAAAAATAGTAATGTAAAGAGCTATAAAAATATATATTATGTTTTAGATAATTAATAATTTGTTATTTTCATAATATTAAAAAATTTTGGAAAAGTACAAATTTTTTCAAAGTTGTTAAATTATTTTTCAAAACTAATGATATAATTTTTTAGAAAATAAATTTATTTATATATTGGGTATATATTGCAAATTATTAAAATAAATATATGATTTGATTGTGAGTTCATACTATTATACTTTTTAAAGTGTAATCCATAGTGCAAAATAGTGTAATGAAAAGTAGTGATAATAAAATGACAATGTGACATATGAATTACACCCTAAAGAGTGTAAACCATTATAGATACTCTTATATCGATGAGTCTCAATGTGTTGGAATTGTTGTTGTGTATAGAAATCACCAGGGTAGGATGCTGGAAGGTAGAACGTTGTTGACTAAATGTTCATCTCCATTGATTGTAGAAGCTCAAGCCTTAAAGATGGCGATAATGCTAGCAGACAGAAGTCCATAAGAATCGATAGTTGAACTTGATTCCTTACATTGTATTCAAGCCATTATAGAGTCATCTCATTTTCCCCCATGAGAAATGGTGGCTATTATCCAAGATATCTTATAGGAATTCTTTTAGTATATAATTTTAAGTTAGGAATTAATTTTTTTATTTTTTTATGAGTATTTTTATGTTGAAATAAGTCATTTATGTTTTTTTATTACTTTTATGTGAAATTCTCAAATAAAGAACTTAATTTCAGTTTTTAGCAATGTTGTATAGGCCATCGTGTGGCTCATGCGTTGGACCATGTAGGAACACATAACTGACCATTAGCAGTGCAGAATCATGACAACAGTTAAGTGCATGGGTCGTTACATGACCCATGCAGAACGCTCAAGACAAATTGTCAAACGCAATTGAAACTTTCTTTTTAGCTATCGAGAAAACTTGATTTGGGGGCAAATTTATTCTGGGCAGAGGAGAGACAGTTTTAGAGAAAAGAATTCAGATTTAGATATATTTGAATTTGTGAGATAAATTTTGAGAGATTTAGAGAGTTTTTCTTGAGAATTCATTGTTAGGGTGAGGTTATTTTTTTTAGGGATTTCTTCTTCTAATTTAATGGATTGTTTTCAATTTTATTTCTTTTTCTTTCCTTAGAATGAACTAGCTTTTCTATTATAGGGATTAAGGTGTAAGCCCAAGATTTTTTATGATTATATAAAAAGATGTTTATTTCAATGGTGTTGGTTTTCCTTGATTCAATATGTTTGAGCTTTATTTATTTGAATGTATGACGACCACATATATTTAGAGATTGAGATCCTATATCATGAAGCGAGAGTGAAAGTCTAGGGTTTGTCATAACACATTGAACTAGAGCATCGATACCATGAGAGTAGGATTAATCCACAAAGATGTTCAAAAAAATTAATGTGTTATTGTTATGTTTTGTGACCATTAGAGTAGGGATAATCTCAATAATAATAGATTCAACTTTTCTTGAGAAAGATTATTGGATAATTTAGGAATTCCATCTTCAAAGATAATTCATTCACTTGAGAAATAAAATTTTTTGTGTAATTATGAAAGTGTTGTGGTGTAACTCGAATTCCCTATAATTTACTTAACATAAGAATTTTTTTCATTTAAATTTTGCTTTAATTTATTTTAGAATTTCAAATTTTCAGATTTATTATGCTTCATTATTCGGTAGCTAGATAATAAAAAATTTTAATTTTTTTGTATTTGTGCAAATCAATTTTATGAGAACAATTTATACTATCTATTATATTGCTTAAAGTGAATTGTGCACTTAAGAGTTTTACACAACAATATTATCATGTTGCTAAGGGCAAACTCACGCATTTCAGTTAGATATATTAGCAAACTTGCAAATAGATGTACTGATTGAATAGGGAAAGAAGTGAGGCTAAAGAAATGTCCTGTAGATTTTTTAGTACTCCCCTCAGTGGTATGATTTTCTTCTTCTTGATGCTATGTCCTGGGCCACGTGAATGAAATTATTGATTCAAAAAAAAAGTTAAAGATTGCAATTTTCTTGAGAAAATGCAACTTTTCCGTACAAAAAATGAAAAGAAGAAAACTTCATTTCCACTTGCTTTGCATCTGTGTATGTACGAAGCAATTCTTTGCAACAAGCAAACAACGCAAAGCATAACAGAAGAGTCAAAAGCGTTGATTATGAAAGTTTTGTTTGGAGACCACATGTGGATGATGCTGTAGTGGTGGATGCCCATGCTGTGCTTCTTCCCTCCACACATGGGAACGTGAAATATCTCACCATCAAGTATCTCCTTAATTCCTTAGAAATATTATTTTTAAAATTAATTAAATCGATCAATTAATTAATTTTTAAATAATAATTTTTTTACTTAATTTAATAATAAAAAATTAATTACAATTTTTAAAAATTAAAATAAAAATATAATTTAAAAAATTAATTCAAAATTAATCAAATCAATTTAACGCTTGCTTAGAAATTGAGGGAGATGGATGGCTCGGGACACAAACTCCATTTTCACCCTTTTGACTGACATTGGATTTTGACATATGCAATCAATTCCAAGATGGCTCCTAAATTTCGAACAATTGTCTAATTCCAATTCTAACATTGTAGCGTACACATTTATTATTTATTACAATGTTGGAAGGGAACTTCACGTTTGGTAGAAAAACGACAAAACTTTAACTTTAAATCTCACCCTAAGAAATAAAAAAAAAATGTATTATAATTTTATTTTTCATCTATTTATTATATATATAAATCAAAATAAAATATTAAAATGATAAAATTTCTTTAAATTAATATATATATACTGATATGATAAATTAGTATTAAATATTATATATATATATATATAAATATGTATATAACTTTATAATAATTATAAAAATTAATTTTAATTTTTTATATACTTTTCATTTATTACTTTAATTTATTATTGATTAAATTTTAAGTTTATATATATGTATTATAAGTATTTCATTAATAATTTATTTTTTAAGAATATTTTTAAATATATTTATTATTTATTATTCTATTCTCTCTGTTCTAAAAAAAATTATACACTATTTTTTCAGATATTTCAAAATATATGTCAATTTATATATTTCAAAATATATAAATTGTGAATTGTTAAAATATTAAATATAATTTCCTAAGCAACGTTAAAAATTATAAATGACAATTTTTTGAGACAGAATATTATTAAGAAGTAATTAAATAATATATATTTATAGTTATATTATCTATTTCATTTTTATTAAAAATATTTTTATTAGTGACCACAAATCAACAATTTATGGATATATCAAAATTTTTATTAAATATTTATTTAAAATATAAATAAAAATTCTGTAAGACTAATGCTTCTGATGATTATGCAAACAGGTATCGATCTGTTAAACCTGAAAAGGGTTAATTACTAATCATCAGTATCTGATCATTGCAGCGTCCAAGAAATGCAACTATACTAAGCGAGAGTAAGCCTTCTGATCAGAATAATCCTACTGTTGTTTTTGTTTTAGGTAAGGATTTTCCTTGATCATTTTGTTTTCATTTGTCACTAGTTTTACATGATCATAATCTTGATCTTGGATGTTGATTGATTAGGCGATCCAGGTAGGGGCAAGAGCACACGGTGTTCTAATATCGCTAGACATATTGGATTTACTCATTTGAGTAGCGGAGTACTGCTTCGTCGAGCGAGCAAGCTTGATCCTGACAATGGGTAAGAAATGTTTGTTAATGGCGTTCTTCTAAAGCTTTATCATTTTTTTTTTCCATTGTTAGTTAATTAAAGAAAATTACTTGCAGACCCATGATTGATGAGATGATCAAGGAGGTAGTAAGTGTGCCTCCAGATATAACCATGAGGATACTGAAGAAAGCAATGGCAGAGAGTGGAAATGATAAATTTTTGCATGATGGGTTTCCTCGTGATGAGGAAATTCGCTGCTTTTGAAACTGCTGTGAGTCATTTTACATGATCAATAAGATTGCATGTGCCTGTCTCTTGTTTTTGACTGATTAAAGCTTGTTTGTTGTGTGGACTGATGTAGATCCAAATCTTGTCTTTCTTTTATACCGTTCAGAAGAAGAGAGAGATGAGAGAATTTTGAGCAGGAAGGAGGTCTAGTGAATTATTTGATGTGACTATATATATATATCTTATTTTATTTTATTTTATTTTTAAATTTTGTTTTCTCGATGATTTTAGGGAATGAGTTGATGATAACGATGATTCCGTTAAGAAGAGGCTTAAGTATTTTGAAGAGCATACTCTACCTGTGTTTGAGTACTACAAGTTAAGAGGAAAAGTTTCGCTGGTAAAAACATTAAGTAAGCAAATTAGTTTTTTTTTTTTTTTTTTCTCTTTCTAATTTGGGTTTTCATGTTAAGTTTGTAAATTGATATTTTTGTTGCTTGGAACAATAGATTGATGCTGAGAAACCAAAGGAAGAGGTCATGGAAAAAGTTCTTGAGACAATTAAAAGCGATTTAAGCCCAACAATTATACAATCTTATGAATGTGAAACAAATTCTGAAGCTCCAGCTAATGTTGAAGTAATTGAAATTGGATCTATAAAATTTGACAAAAATGAAGCCAAAACTGAAGCAGCAGCTAATGATGAAACTGTTGAAGTTGGAGGTGAAGCAGAAGAATGCAAAGAAATGGAAGAGATCATTCAAGATTACAATGTGAGACAGAAACTGATTCAACAACCAATGCTCTAACAGCAGAGATTTCAAATATGAAGCTATAAATGTTTATGTCCAGCAGAAACTTGGTTGACAAATTAGTAATACGTGAAATAGTACCTGTAGGTGTTCTTTGTTAGGTTACTAATACAATATTTTATGCTCAATGTAATATTAAGATTGTGTTGGTTTATTATTAGTGTAATTCAGACTTTTAATTAGTAGTAAATCCAACAACTGCACTTTTGTAAATGAAAATTAGTTTGAACTCGTTGGTTAATGTTGATGGTCCTACTTTTATTTAGTGACTTTCTATTTATTTAATTAGTAATATTTGATTGACCGTAACATGTATGTTAATAGAGATAGAAGAATAAATATGATATTAGTATAACTAAATTTCATTTTTTTTTAAAATGGTCATTTGGAAGTATATTATTGGACCTTTTAAAGTATAATAGAATTGCCTTTTTTTTAAAAAAAAATAATAATTATTTACATTCTTTTTTTAAAGAAAGAATAGAGATGACAGTCTGAAAATTTGATTTGAATTTGTCAAAAAAAAAAAACGTGATTCAAATATAACCTAAATCAAAATAAATTCCAAATAACTCAAAGCTCAAATGATTTGAAAATTTTTAGATTCGATCGAGTAAGATCAATTTGATAGGTTGGGTTGAAACTGATCCTAACAGGTCAATCCGTGATCAATCTAATTGATTTTGTGATAACGTAAAGAAAAAAATGTCATATGAAAATGTATAAAATAAAATGTAAATAAAATTAATTTATTTTATTTTATTTGAGAATTTTTTGAAATGAAGTTAATAGATATAAACTATTTAAAATTTTTGCATTTTAGACTTTGACTTCTAATTTAAGGATTAAAAAAAAATAAACATTCAAAAGTGAATGAATATAAAATTTTAATTTCTATTTACTCTCATTTATATTATAAAAAAATTCATAAATAAAAATAATTCATTAACTTCTATTGATATTTTATTTTTTTAACTCCCTGACTCACTCTACACAAATTCTTAATTTTGACATTATGCAATGATGGCTCCTCAACTTCCAACAATTGTCTAATTTCAACATTATAGTGTACACAGTTATTGCAATGTTTACTTAGTATAATTTATATCAAATCTCATCCCGAAAAGGTAAAAGAAAAATTGTAGTAGTATAATTTATATCTCATTTAAAATTTCGATAGCGAAATAATATTTGCTGAAAATGTCATTAGGGTTTGTGAGATTTCCATCAAAGCTTTTGTTGTACACAAGAAGAAAAAATATAAAAATGCTGATAAGAAAATTAATGCTAAAGAACATTTTAATTTTTTTCTCATGTATTATTGAAAGTAAAAATTAAATAATTTTTAGATGATTAATTTTATATTAAGCAATGCATGTATTTCTAATAAGTTTAAAATATTTTAAAAATTGTTTTAATCTTTTCATCAATCTCCCAATAAATACATCTTAATAAATATATCTATATTTTATAATTATACAACATATTTATTGTGTCCCAATTTAAACTAAATAACATTACTTTATGAAATAAAGTTATAAATTGATTATATAAATTTAGTGTAAATAATTTTTTTAAAACTAAAGTTGGTTTCGGCATGCAAAAAGTCCATGCATCGTAATTACTAATTTATTGAAAATTTAAAAAGGGTATTATTGTGTCATAAATGCAAATAGTCTTTCTATCTATCCTTAGTTTACTACTATATACGCATGAAGACTCTTTGTACTCTTCGTTCGAGGGTAATTGATCTTGATTCTAAATTAATTATTTAAAATTATTTGAAATTAGATAAAAAATTGATTATTTGAAAAAAAAGGAATTGATATCGAATTGAAATAAAAAATATTTGTCATGAATTGAATTGATTTTCAGTTCGATCTGAATTTTGATTCAATTCAAATATTTTAATCTTTTTTAAAAAAATAAATTTACAAAAATAGAATATATATAATATATAAAAATAGAATTTCTACATATATATGTATGTATATAAATATTTAAAAATTAAATATATATAGAATTAAAAATAAATATATATATGTATATGTATCTTAAAATTATATATATATATATATGCACACTTATTTTTAATAACATTTTGGACTAGTGCTGTTTGGTTTGATTATTCAGATAAAATGAAAATTAATAATTAATTCATCACAAATTATTATTACGATTCAAATTAATTTAATTATTTTTTTATTTTAAATAATCTTTAATTCGATTAATCCATCCGATTTCATGTATATAGAATCAGTGCTCGCCTTTACTCTTCATTGACTAGTCCGTGTGAAAGCTACTGGTCTCTCCTGAGTTTCTTCTTTCCTTCCCTTTCCTTTACGACTAAGCTTCGAAATTCCAAACATTGTACGGTTCTTTTATAAACAACTCCTTCCATATTCTTGCAGACATTCTGATCTCCTTCCATATTCTTACAGACATCACTCTTTTCCTACTGCAGATTTGCTTACAGTGGTGATCACTAATCAACAAGTAACCATGGGTTCCACTGTTGATGCTACCATGGGAGTTGAGGTAAATTCCTTTTGCTCATTCTGTAAGCGTAATGCATTAGATGATTATGTAGACAGGAATCGATCTGTTGAGACTGAAAAGGGTTTATTACGAGAAATCATTGTCTCATCGTTGCAGCATCGGAGAAATGAAACTGCACTATCTGAGAGTGAGCCTACTGTTGTTTTTGTTTTAGGTAAGAATTTTCCTTGATCATTTTGTTTGCATTTGTGACTAATATTGTTACATGATCATAGTCTTGATCTTGATGTTAATGGATCAGGCGGTCCAGGTGCGGGAAAGAGCACACAGTGCGCTGAAATCGCCGAACACATTAGATTTACTCATCTGAGTACCGGAAAACTGCTTCGTCGAGCAAGCGAGCTTGACTCCGAAAATGGGTAAGAAATTTTTGTAAATGACATTCTTCTAACGTTTTGTTGTCCTTTTTTTTTTTTCCCATTTTTAGTCAATTAACGAAATTCACTTGCAGCCAAATGATTGCTGACATGCAAAACGAGGGACTAAGTGTTCCAACAGATATAACCATGAGGATACTGAAGAAAG
Organism: Omphalea diandra; assembly: GCA_949677035.1. Lineage (NCBI taxonomy): Eukaryota > Viridiplantae > Streptophyta > Magnoliopsida > Malpighiales > Euphorbiaceae > Omphalea > Omphalea diandra. Next base: position 12,195 of record CATIWR010020653.1, on the reverse strand, counting down.
CAATGGAAGAGAGCGGCAATGATAGATTTTTACTTGATGGGTTTCCTCGTGATGAGGAAATTCGTGCTGCATTTGAAGCTGCGGTTAGTCCATTTCCATGATTAATAAGATATCATTTGTCTCTTTTGTTTTTCGTCTGATTAATGTTTGTTTGTTGTGTAGACTAATGTAGAACCAAAGCTTGTCCTCTTTTTTGACTGTTCGGAAGAAAAGAGAGAGAGAAGAGTTTTGAGCAGGAAGGAGGTCTATTGAATTATTTGATTTTGCTATATAAATACATATATATTTGTTTTCTTATTTTATTTTTAAAATTTTGTTTCCTTGTTGATTGGAGGGAAGAGACGATGATAATGATAAATCTTTAAGGAAGAGGGTTAGGCACTTTGAAGAGCATACCCTTCTAGTGGTTGATTACTACAGCCGAAGAGGAAAGGTTTCACGGGTTAGTTATTCTTTTTTTATTTCTTTTTTCACGTTGAGTCAATAAATAGGTATATTTTGTTGGTTTAACCAATAGATTGATGCTGGGAAACCAAAGGAAGAGGTTATGGAAGATGTTCTTCAGACTCTTAAAAGCCATTCAATCCCATTAATTACTCAAGATGATGAAGCTGAACCCAATACTGCATTAGCCAATCCAATTCTTGAAGCCTATGCTGAAGCAACAGCTATTGATGAGATCAGTGATTTTGGAACAGAAGGAAAAGAAGGTAATGAAATGGAAAGAAATCCTTCAGTATTACAATGTGAAGCAAAAGACAGTGATGAATTAGAAGTGAACATGTCAAAGATGAAATTATGAATGTTTCCTAGATGTCTTTGTTAGGTCAGTATAATGCTATCTTTTTTGCTTAAATGTAATGAATCTAAAAGTTTGATTATCAGTGGAATGCAGACTTTTAACTATTAATGATAAAAATTGCAGTTGTGGAAGAAACTGCAGAAACTCCCTTCACTTAATCTTATACATATTTAACAATAATTATTAATGAGTCAATAATTATTCAACAATATCCATATTTATTATTTGTCATTTTTTTTGGTGTCTATTTTCTCCTGGCTCAACAATAGACCTTTTTTCCATGAGGATGGGAGAAAACTTCGCACCTTGACCATTCGTAATAATAGGTTGTTTAGCGCATTGCAGGGAAGGTCCATAGAAGTGGGGTCCTTCAAAAGCATTGCAAGGTCAAGAAATGTGGGGTCCTTCAACCATAAAATGATTATTGTTAAAGTTCTTTAAGTCCTGTCAAGACTTAGCAGACTATACGTTTGGTATAATTAAATTTGCGCTGCAGTTCTCTGGGACTTAAATTATATTTTAAGAAAAAATAAATAGTAATAATTTTATTTTTCATTTTTAATTTATAATATTTTTATTTCAGTTCAGTTTCACTGGAAGAGTTCTGTCTTTCTTAGTATATATGGCTGTGAGTAGTATATAATATTTGTCAAAATTTTCTTTAATCTCTTTAATTATCATGTACGTTAATGAATGAAAACTCCTTGGTTTGGGATCGCAGACGTGATTGAAAATGTTTCACCTATTGAATTTCTCAAATATGTTTATCAATTTATTTTGCTATTCTTTATATAGGTTTTCTTAATATGTGTTTTGTAAGGAAAAAGTTGTTATTAATAAAATTTGAAATGGCTCAATCCAATCTTCAGGTCAATTCAATTTTTGATTTGAGATGTGAATGGGTCTGAACGATTTGATTTATATTATTAAAATATTTAAAAATTAAATAATATATATATTTTTATTATTGATTATATATGAATATGATTCAATTACTCATTTCGATTTACTTAAAAAAAATTATATTTAATTTATGAGACATTTACATGAAAATAAAAATCTTAATAAAATTATGTTTATATAAAATCTAATTGATTACAAATGATTTTTCAAAGAAAATTATTTTTCTTAACAAGTTATAAAAAATATCATATAAATAATAAAAATTCAAATGAATATTTTAAATGTATATTTTTAAAACATAAGTATAAAATGACTTGATCTGATTTGTAGGTCAACCCAAATGATTTGATTTTAATTATTAAAATATACAAATTTTATTTAAAAATAAAAAATTATTTTTAATTTTGTATGAATTTAATTTAATTAATTATTTTTATTACACATAATAATTTGTATAAAAAATAAATTATATTTAATGTATTAAATATTTAAATAAAAATAAAAAATAATTAAACTTTATTTATGTAAAATCTATTTGATTAAAAATATTTTTTAAAAAAGAATTATTTCTTCATAAATTATAAAAAAATATCATATAAATATTAAAAAAATCTAAATAGACATTTTAATAAAAGTGAGGAAAAAATAATCTGATCGATCCAACTCCAAAAGTATTTTTAAGTGAAATCTAAAACTCTAATTGAAATTTTTTTATATTTGCAAATTTGATAGGTGAAACAATAATCCGATTAAAAAATAATCCGTATAAAAAACAATCAGCTCTAAAAACAATCTAACCCGTTTACCACCTACATTTAAGACTGATTTTTATTTGCATTTCATCATAAAAGTGTGCAGGCGTATTTATTTTTTGTTCCTATCTTTTTTCGAGATTAGAAGATAATCTTTTGGCCATAATAAAAAAAAATATGAACATGATGTTTCTGTTTCATGGTGGTGGTCTTTAGACCTTATGGAATAGATTATCTATACATCTTATGCCTGATTATATAAGGAATAGAGAACTGTGTGACTCATGTTTCTTATTTTTTATTTAGACTTAATTATTTAAAGTTCTAAATTCTTTTTTTTTTTTTTTCACATATTCTCAACCATTTGGCTTAAGAAAAATGGAAATAGAAAAGTTCTATATATTATCTATATATAAATGAAAACATGGTTTTACCAAACCAATATAGTTAGGCTTTTTATAATAATAGAATTCTTCTTCATAGTTATTTATAACTTTTATTTTCTCTGCTTTTATAATTTTATTAGTCATTATTGATATAGATTTTGGGTGTATTTTAATTTTTCTTTTATAAACTATTTAGTATTTACTTGAACTATGGAATAGATAATTTTACACTACAGATATAGTACTTTTTCACAATTTGTATAATTTTAATTTTCAGAAAATAATTTATCAGAGTGTGATTTTTTTCCAAATTAGGATGCATCATGATCAAAAGTTCATTACATCATTTTTAAACATATCATGTTCAAAAGTACATTGCGAAATTCTAAATTTGGATATTGCTATTTAGCTTTATTGATAATTTTAATTTAATATTATTATGCTACGGGTTTGCTGCCAAGTTGTTTATTTAAAATAGGGCAATTAAGTAATTTACTATGTGTAAAATTAAAAAGTTAACTGTTGATAAATTTTATCATAAAAAAATAACGATATTAAATGACAACAACATAAACCGTCATCAATTAATTAAAAAGATAAATAACAATTATTTTTTGTGTTTATTACTTTTAGCGGCAATAGATAAAAGTTTGTTATAAATAGAATTCTTGTAATTTCTTTTATTGAATTCAAAATAAGACGAATCAGAATCAAGATATACAACAGACTACTTTCAAATAAGAGCATAATAAGCAATTTTAAAATATTTAAAATGTATATGTACAAAATATTTAATATTGAAAAATTATCTAAAAATAATTTATTATACATCCAATTAAAATTTAAATTTAAAAGTTTAACAAATAATTAACTTTATTTTGAAAATATATATATATTAGTATTATTATTATTATTCAAAGTAATTGAACCGAATTGAAGAATTAAATTGATATTAATACTGAACTGAAAATAATTGAATTTTTTTAAAAACAACCAAACTGAATAAATTTTACGAGTATAAGATCAGTTTTTTATTAATAACTGGATCAAAATCGATTTACATTGATTTGAATTAAACCAAATCAAGAAATTTACTATATTAATAACTGGATCAAAATCGATTTACACTTACTTGAATTAAACCAAATTAAGAAATTGACTATATATATATATATATATTGTATACAACTTAAAATGTAGACACTGAATATTTTATGAATAATATATTTATTAAAATGATATATATAAATCATCTATTGTCAAATTGTATAATTCTACTATGTATAATATTAACATTAACTATAATACTGTTTACATTATAAGTAAATCATGTATTATACATATATAATATACTATACAATTATAATTATAAATATATGTAGTTAAATATGCAATATATAATTTAATCACATATAAAATATATAGTTTAACTATATATTATATCATGCACTATTTATATTTTGTTTATAAAATATATTATTAATATATTTATCTTAATTTAATATATTGCATCAATTTGATTTTTATGGTATAAAATAATAATACAAAAATTTTATGAAAGAGATTTGAATTTATTTGAGTATGAAAATTTTATTTTTCATTTAGAACTAAGGGCAAATTGAATCGAATCAGATCCATTAGAATTAAATAACCGAATTGAATCATAGCGATCATTTTGGTCCAATTCAATCTGGTCCTTTAATTTTTAAAGTATCGATGATTCAATTCAGTCATGATATTTTCTAAAATATTAAACTAGAACGTGCCATGCTGAACCATATCTAAAATTGTATAGTTTTGACTCAAAACTGTGGTGGTTTTGTTTTAGGGTTTACATGAAACTAATTCATATCCTTACTATTTCCTTATCTCTTACACATTGCATTTCTTAATTTTCAAGTGGGTCTCTCACAAATTCCATTTATTAGTTTCAGGCTTGCTATTTTCTTGTATCCTACACAGTGCATTTCTTAGGTTTCAGGTGGTATCTCACAAACTCCATTTCTTAATTTTCAGTGGGTCAGTCATAAACTCCATTTCTTATTGCATTAATCCTCTTCAATTTTTTAAGGGCTTGCATGAGAGTGAACTAGAGGAAGTTAAAGTATAGAACGTAAATGAGATTAATGAGTTAACCTCGTTTATGAGTTTTTTTTTACAGCGTAAATGATAGTAAATGAATATTACATTCATTAATTTTCAAATGCCTATTTTTTTAATCTCCAAATTGAGGGTTAAAAAATGAAATAAAAAGATTTCAAGTAATTACATTCCATTTTATACCTTTCTATTCCATTATATTCTATACCTTTTCACTCTAAAAAAACTCACATGCAATGCCTAAATTTTTATTTTTGCAATACTTATTTCATTCCCTTTTCAATTTTGACATTCTCTAATTTATCTTCTATGTCAATGTTGACATTTTATAATTCATCTTTTGCATCACATACTTATTAATTAAGACATTCAAATCACTAGTTATTCAATTTGGTTGACTTCATTATTCTAATTTGTGCGCTAAATCTTATTGACATTCTCTAATATTTAAGGCTTTGCTTGCTTTTATTGATATTCAATTGTACTAACTTCATTTTATATCACTACCTTTACTCGATCTTACACTTTACTACTTGACTAACATATCTAATAATTGACTTCAACAATAGCTATTTACATAATGATTAAAAAAAATTATTGTAGATGGCTAATATTTGTTTCCATTATGAAATTATATTTTAAGCTAATTATTTGTTTTGTGGAAGAAATAGAGGACAACTGTGAAATATGTATTTGCTTCATGAAAACACAAACAATTATAGCCGACTTTCATCTCTAATTGTACCACTTTTATTCACTAATATCAACTTTTTCTAATCATAGTAAAATATTCTTAGAATTTTTTTTTTTGTATAAAATGATTTTGAATGCAAAGAATGGATTAAACTCCTAAGAGACCTATTGATTCAATACAAGATGCTTTTGTCTTTTATTTGATTCTTTCACAATAAAATAAAAAATTATTTTATTGAATCGAACCAAACCGAACAAATCAATCAATTAACCAATTCCATATACAGTCCAATTTCAAAAATATTAGAATACATATAACTTTAATATCCAGGTTTTGGATGGTCTATCCTAATCTAGTGTAGCACATTATTTTTAAGAATAGTTTTTTAATTTATTTCATTTTTCTAACATTTTTAGAAACTTAATGTTAGTTTGATATTCTAATTTTGATATTGTAATTTTTAATTTAAAAAATATCTTTAAAAAAGTTATATAATCACTGTCATTTTTAATTATTATTTAATGTAGGTTGTATTTTATACAATCATTTTATTTGCTAAATTATTTGAAATTAAATATAACTTCTTGATGAAATTGCAAATCACAAATAAAAATGGAAAATACTAATTATCTTTTTATTTTTTGAAAAAAGAACAATTATCATAAAATGGCAAACATCATGTCTTCATAAAAAAAAGGAAAAATTTTATTTGCAACCCTTCATTTACTCTTTATACTCACCATAAAATTTAATAAATTATATTATTATATACTTAAAATAAATTTTCTTTTCACCCTTATTACTAATATACAACTCTTTTTATATTGTTAAATTTTATCATGCTCCATAAATTAACTAAAACTTACATAAAACCTTTTTATAGGTATTTATCATACTCTATAAAATAATTAAAAGAACATTTTAGTTTTAAGTATTAAAAGATCTAATTGCACCAATACATTTATTGCATGCAATTAATACAAATATCGAAATAATAATACTCAATGATGAAATATCAAATATGTTGATCGTATTAAAATATTCGAATAATTATGTCTTACTGATGTAAATTTTTTATGCAAGATATAATCAATTTGGATGACACATGATATTTAATTAAACGATATTTGAATGTTTTTACAAAATATATCATTTTTTTTAAATAATGAATATTATTATAAGGTATTTATTTTAAATTAATAACTTATTTTAATATAAAATATTTGAAAGTTATAGTGAAAGCAAGAAATGTGATTTCAATGTGAAAATGAGTTGTACAATTAAAAAGGAATTGTAAAATTTTTTAATATTGGGAAAAAAAATTTTAAAAATTAAAAGGGTAGACAAGGAAAAGAGGGGTTATGAAAAGATAATTTTAAATAAAAAGATATTGTAATAAAAAAGAAAGTGTCAAAAGAAAATTGAAGATTGTAAATAAAATTTTTCAAAAAAAAAAAGTTCTTATTGTGAACAAAAAAATAAATGGGGCCAATGTAGTCCATGGGCCATAGTTTCAAGGTCCAGCTTCTACCTTTTAGCCTATAATAATATTAAGGAATTTTTTATGAACCGGTGGGTTGCATTGATAGCGATCTGATGTCAACAACTGGCTTCAGAAATCGAAGAGTTTTTACCCACGCCCAAGTTCACAGGTCAAAAGTGAGATGCGCTTGGATTTTGTGAGCCCAATTATTGTTTATATTGGCTACATTATATATATATATACACACACACTCTTTTCCAAATGATAAATAAATAAATAATTATTAATTATTTAATTATTAGGTTAAAAATAACTAAAGTCTGGATAGGCTTTTGGTGATATACAGTATTGAAAAATTCCACATGCCCTAAGAGCATGATTGATTCACTAAAAAATAGAAATAGAATAGAATTTCAATTATATTTTTATGTTTAATACTTTAATTTACTTCAAAATTTTTAGAATAAACTTTCAAAAACTTAAATATTTTATTATTTTTCTTTTATATATATATATATATATATACCAAACAAAAATATTAAAATTTTAAAACATTTATTTAAAATATGATTTCATTTCTCATTTTTAATGTAATTAAACATGTTCTAAGAAAAATGGAAATGACCTACTAACCTAAAACATTCCACAAACTTCCTCTTTTTTTTAAAAAAAATATGAATAATTAACACTTACTATAACACACTCACAATGAATACATTTGGACTCAATTCCAGAAACATATCAGAACATTTCAATAAGTTAAAGGATTAAACAAACTATTGAATGTGATAAATAATAACTCTAAACAGTGACCTACCATATACTATTCATCTCAAAATAATAATACTAAGCTAAACCTCTTAAATTCTTATTTGCCCCCTAATGATTGGAACCAGTAATTTAGGTCAATATGTGTATAATTGTTAAACAAGATTCCTAAGCTTGAACCCAAATTATTCAATAAATGCTACTTCAATCAGAGTTACACTCACAAACTCAAAAACCAGAGTTTCAAGGAGCTACAGACGTCGGCGTTTTCTGGCAACATTCAACAAGGCCGACCACATCGTTAAGTGCAGCTCTCTCCATTGATTCCAACGCCAACAATCGAGCATTCTAACTCCAAGTCATTTGAGAGAAATTGAATTCGCAAGATACTTATCTTTCCTGTCACTAGACGAATTCTAAAGCTTATTTGCAACTGTTATTTCTTATTTTAATATATGATTATAATTTCCTCTGATTTAGTGTTTGCATATTTATCTAAAATGCTCAATCTGATTGTTGATGTGGTGCCGTGTTTAACAACCTCTTCATCTATATTCCACGCTTGTAGATTGCTATTCAATTCTAAAAAGATTATGATTTCCGACAATTACCCTTTGTCTGGAAAAATGATAAGGAGGAACAGAAAATGAAAGGGTAGAAAATGATAGTAGAGAAACTGAAGGGGAGAAGATGTGTAATCTCTTGTTTTATTTGAACAAGGAGAAAAATTAGGAGAAAGCATATTTTCTTTACTCCAAATGACCATTAAACATATGTGAAAGTTATTTAAAAAAAAAAAATCTGTGAAAGTTAAATTTATGTTTTTGCCTTTTTTAATTTAAATGAATTTTACCTTTTAGCTTATTTTAAAAGGATAAAAAATAAGTAATTAATTTCATTTTCCTCAAAATGGGGAGAAATAAATTTATAGTTCGGACCAGCCATTTTTTACTCGATCAAGCTCGACTTGAAAGAAAACTCAACATGACTAGAAATCTTTCAGATCAAACCCAACTAGATACCAACCCCATGGATCAATGTGAATCGATCCAATTTTGATCTGATCCACAGGTCAACTCGAATAACTCGATTTAAATTATTTAAAATAAAAAATATTTTTTATTTTTAATTTTATATAAATTCAATTCAATTATTCATTTCTATTATATATAGTCATTTATTTAAAAAATAAATTATATTTATTTAATTAAGAATTTAAACAAAAATAAAAAAATTTCAATCAATTTCTATTTATGTAAAGTTTACTTGATTAAAAAATGATTTTGTAAAAATATTTTTGAACAAATTATGAGAAAATATCATTTAAATAATAAAAATCTAAAAGAATATTTTAAATATATTTTAAAAAATAAATAACAAATGACAAGACCTAACTACGGGTAAACTAGAATGACTTAATTTAAATTATTAAAAATATTTAATTTTAAAAAATTAGAATATATATTTATAAAATTTTAATTTTACATGAACTTAATTCAAATATTTGTTTTTATTATTTATAATCATTTGTTTAAAGAATAAATCATATTTAATTTATGAATTATTTAAATGAAAACAAAAATTTTAATTAAGTTCTATTTATGTAAAATCTATCTAATTAAAAAATATTTTTAAAAAGATTATTTTTTAGTAAATTATGAGAAAATATCATATAAATAATAAAAAATCTTAAAGAAAATTTTAAAAATGTATTTTAATAAATGACTTGGTTCACCTACAACTCGATCAAAATGATTTGATTTAAATTATTGACATATTTAAAATTTATTTATAAAATAAAACATATTTTCTTTATTTTCAATTATATATGAATTTACAATTACTCATTTTCATTATATATAGTCATTTACTTAAAAAAATAAATTATATTTAATTTGTTAAGCATTTAAATACAAATAAAAATTCTAATTAAATTTTGCTAATAAAAAATCTATTTGATTAAATAATATTTTTTTAAAAATGTTCTTAATAAATTACGAGAAAACATCACTCTAATAATAAAGAATTTAAATACAAATTTTAAAAAAGTGAATAATAAATGACCCAATCCAAAATATTATTTTTAAGTGTAAATCTAAAACTCAATCTAAAATCCTTTTTTATATACGAGAGTGGATGATCTGAATCTGTCGAAACTCTATCAACTCGAATGAATCTGAGAACATGATTTAAAAATGATTCAAATCAAAATGATCTAATTCAACCTATTTGTAATCTTTATTTCTGAGCTAAAGGGTATTTAAATCATTCAATTTTTTTTCTACGCATTTTATCTTACTTTCCTGACAAAAGGAAAATTCTCATTCTTCAAATATTTTTACTCCTCTCTCATTCGCCCCTCCTTTTTCTCTCATTCCCAAATAAAAGGGTTAATAATATTGTGAGATTTCAAATAGTTATTGAGTATATGAGCGACTATTTTTATCTTGGAATATAAATTGGTCGATTCTAGGAGATTTTGGTTGCACTTTTATGACTATTATGGTTGTTTTTATCTATTTGTTTTTTTTTGGTTTGTTTGGTGATTTGATATTTGTTATTATATAGCCACAGTTTCAAACATAAAAGGTTATGTTAGAGCACCAGCGTGACATGTTGCAAGGATCCCATCATGAGTTTTGATTTTTACTTTCTTATGATTGTTAGTGTCTTAACAATTCATTTGGAGTTGGAGCTATTTAGTGTTAAAAATAAGTTAGAATCAAAGGTCTCTTATTTCTTAGACAATGGATTTGAAAAATCAAATTTCTTTATTCTCCTAGAATCATAGGCTTTGAACTTCTATTGTTAATAACAAGCTCGTTTCAGATATTTTGTAAGTTATAAAGTAAGAAATGAATGAGAAAATCAATGTAGTATCCTAAGAGTATGTTATTTGTGTTGGATTGCTTCAAATCTTATTTATTTTATTTGAATTCTTAGTTTGGAACATTAGAAAAATGAATTCAAAGTTTGTTTCAGTAAATAAATGGATAGAGTTCTACAATTCTAATTACAGGTAAACAAAAAAGCAATAAGCTTAAATGTGTTTGGAATGTGTTAGTTATGGTGAATATGGGACATTTGAATTGCAATAATATTTCTCTTGTAGTGTTTGCTAAATTTCACTTTACATTTGATAACACTTTTAACTAATTATTGAAGAAAGATGATGAAGATTGGATATTACCACTGCAAAATCATATGCATTATATGTTGCATTATGTACTATAAAATGAATAACATGAATACTATAGCAATATGTTATAATAGCATGTAATTTTATAACCTACAGTACCACACCGGTAACCATTCTAGTATCATAAACACACATTAATCTAGAATTGATCTGATAATTTAAGCAATTTTAATGAAATTTGAGATTATTTAAAGAGGTTACTGTGCAAGAGAAAGTAACTTTAACTCTAATATAAATTGCTTTTCATATTCTTTGGTTGATTAACTCCACTCACAAAATTGAGGTATTTTTACTCTGTTTTTTTTTTGTTCTTTTTCTATTCGATTTTTGTATTGTTTTTGTTGTTAGGACAAGTCACTCATTTCATGCCTTCAATTTCAGAGCTACTAAACATTTTGAGAACGTTATCAATTAGTTTTTTAGTTTTAGTTTTAGTTTTATTTTTTATATAAAATTAGTAATTTCATTGATTAATTTATATGACTTTTTTGTTTGTTTGATTATTTTTTTTCTTTGAATTTGCAGCAATTTGTTCATGTAATGCAATACTATGGCTTTTCAATCTTTATCCTTTTTGGTTTAATTCCTGCTTCTTCAAGGCTAGCTAGCATGTGTAATAATGAAGCTTAAATATTTGTAACTTTATTTGTTTAGATATGTAAATTAATTACTAAAGGATAGAGTTTTAATACGTCTTTTATGGATAATGGCTTAATTGCATTTTGCGTGGATCGATCTAAAATATTACTAAGAGACGTCAAGACCATAAATAATTTTTTTTTTTAAATTACACGAAAGTAAGATATTATACTGTAGTGCATTGTGTTTATTTTGTTATTATATATATATATATATATATATATATATATATATATATATATATATATATATATATATTTAATACATCTAAATATATTGTATACAGTTTAAAATATAGGCATTAAATATTTTATGGAAAATATATTTATTTAAATGATATATATAAATTATGTATCGTGAAATTATATAAATACTATAATACTATATACATCTGAGTAAATCTAAATCATGCATTATAAATATACAATATATTATATAATTATAGTTACAAAAATATGAAATTAAAACT
>CATIWR010020635.1:0-34358 GCA_949677035.1 Omphalea diandra | reverse complement strand
TATATATATATATATATATATATATCCTTGATAGCATTATTATCAGCATTGAATGTGAATCCAAGGGAGTTGCCAAAAATAAAGTGTTTGTAGTCTCTGAGGAAATAAAATATCGATGTGTAACAACACTTATTCTCAAATTACATCATTCGATGTCACTATCGAAGGTTCACTAGGGAAGCGTGAGGAGCATAACTCAGATGATTGACGGGCAGTTTTCGTCTTCGACTTTCTTTACTTGAAAGGGCTAATAAAGTCTGCAACATGTTTAAAGATGTGCTGCTTGTGTCTTCTAGATGGAGTAGGGACAACATTAGAACCCATACCAGGTTGTGGTAGGAGACACAGGACTAATGATTGTGATCATCATTGTCAAGGCCAAGTGATAAAGAAACACCATTATGAAGCGGAGTGGCATCAATGTGACGACTTGCATAACAAACATAGACATCTGTATTAGCATTAACATTGTAATTGGTACATTCTGAATTGTAGTGCTGCCCAAGTAAGGAAGGTGTCACAGTCGCAACAATAGCTAGGCATAGGGGTTTGATTGTAACAACATTTGTAGCAGTTGAAGCCAAGCTTAGACTAGTCCTATTATAGAAGGATCAGCAGTTTGAATCATCATAGGCATCATCTGAGGACTCCATTACTGTAGGCAATTGAGAATCACCTAAAAAGAGTCAAAGTATGAACTGGAGCCTGCATTATTAGAGTCAACGTTAAAAAATGCCTTGTAATAATCCTCAACACAAAGAATGGAGAAAACTAAAGAGTTATGAGCAATACTAAGAGTTTGATTAACCCAACTTAAAAAAGTGGTGCTAACGAGGATCCTAGAAGAGTCAAGTCACCTTCCTGGAGTTATCGGGTCCAAAGTAACAAAATCACCAAAGAACTTTGCAAACCACAAGAAGAACTCTTCTAACCAAAGATGCAAGGAGATAATATGACTGCGAATCCAGATGAATTATTGTAGCAAAGTGAGTCTGGGTTCATATTCGAGAAACTTGGAGATCCATCTACCTAACAATGGCATAAAATTCTCTATAATGTGTTGCTTTCGATCAAGGCTAGGTGATATGAACCAAGTTAGGGACAAAATCAAGGTTACAAAAAATGGAAGGAACACAAGGAGTTAAACCTGCCATATTTAGAACTCTCATATTTGAACTTGCCTTATTTGGACTTGCCATATTTAGAGCTATTATATTTGAAATTGTCATATTTGAACTAGCCTTATTTGGACAATCTCCTTCACAAGGGTAAAATTATCCTTTCTGAACTTTCATTTAATGTATGAATCCTCAAAATAAAATCAAGAAGTTCAACTCTACAAATGGGAAAATTTTGTACAAAATGTTATAGAAGATTCTAGAAGGTTCCAAAAAGGTTCTAAGAAACTTCTAAGAATATTTTGAGTATCTTTTAGTGGAAGAATAAAATTCCTAAAGAGGAACTAAAGGAGGGGCACACATAAGGAAGGAAAGTAAAAAAATCAAGTTAAAATATCTTTCCAAGATTGACAAGATCTTAACATATTATTCTCTTTCTTTTCTAATTAGGAACTTTTGTTATTTTCTTATGTAAGAAACTTCTTTTGGCATTTCGCATCAGAGCCAAGGCTAAATTCAAGATCAAAGGTATCTATCTTTATGTTCTTGCATTGTTTTTAGTTCATCAATTCACATTTTTCACCTTTCTTCTCTAAATTCTACCATATCTCAATTCGTGCATTTAAATCTATTTCTTTTCATTATTTATTCATAAAAAATCACATTAAAAAAACATATTCAAATTCTTTCAAAATCTCATACTTGTGTAAAAATTCCTTAAATTAAGGAACTTTACAAAATCTTTGATTTCTTGTGTTTCTTCCATCCAAATTCAAATTTCTTCATCAATTAACCCTTCTTATATCCTTAATTGTAGAAATAAAGTGTTTGATTAAAGAAATTCCTTGAAATTTGAGAGTTGCCAAAATCTCCTTAAATTAAGGAAAACTTGATTCTAGTTTGTTTCTTGCAATTTCTTCATCCTTCTTCCTTCTAAATTATTTGTTTTTGTTACTAATAATCTTTTTGGTGTTTTCTTGGTGTCTAGGGCTGAACCATAGCTCAAAATTCAAGGAAGGGTAAAATTATCAAAATACCCCTACAAGTGCTAAATTTGGTTTCTTTGTATTTTTGAGTTGTTCTTTGTGTTTATGCAATTCTAAGTTTGAATTTAGCTTCAAAATTTAAAGAAAAAATAAAGAAAAGATAGAAAGAAAAAAAAAAGAAAGAAAAAAAAAGGAAAGGAAAGAAAATAAAAGAAAAAAAAAGAAAGGAAAGAGCTAAGAATTGCAATTCCTTTTCCATTCAGCCTAGACATATTTCTTACCATGTTCAAAACACCATTTGCACTTCCAAATTTTCTTCTAAATTCTTAGATTACTAATAGGTCTTTAGAAATTTATTTTTGCAATCAATTGTATTTTTTTTAATTCTTTTATTTTCTAAGTGTTTTAAGAACTAGTTTTAACTTGTTTGTGTTTGGTTTAAGCTTCACTTGACATAAAAGTAACTTAGTCCTCAAAGAACTTAAAGAAAAGAATTTTGAGTTAAAAGGCAAAGAGTGGTGAGCTCATAAGAGGGTAAAAGCCAATTTCAAGTTAAACATGAGTATGAGTGACAACAATTGAGTGTAAACATGTAAGGGAGTGTATTTTGTGAGGCTTTCAGTGTTCTTTACTGACGATGGTAGATATAAAAGAAGTTGATTCCAAATTGAAGTTGTTCTTTAAAAGCTTGAGTGATTCCATACAAAAGGTGGAAAGGGACATGCATGTAGGGATGAGGCAATTAATGGATAAAATGGAGAAGATGGAAGCTAGTCAACAAACCAATGCTTCCAATTCCAACACAACCCATACCAATCCAAAGCAACCAAGGCATGGGAGAATCATGCTTGATGAGAAGGATGGTGATTCCATGGAAGAATTTTCCCAAAGATCAAGGAAGCAAGATAAGAATCTTAGTGACATTAAGATGAAGATTCCACTTTTTTATGAAAGGGATGATTCTAAAGAATAACTAGCATGGGAATAGAAGGGAGAATCCATGTTTAAGTGTCATGACTATTTTGAAAAGCAAAAGGTAAAGCTTGCTACTACTGAGTTTGATAGTTGTGCAAGATTTGGTGGGATCAATTAAAATATACTAGAAAAAGGTTTAGTGATGATCCTATTTCTACATGGCAAGAGTTAAAAAAAGAGTGGGAAAGATGTATGCACCAAATTCTCATAAAGACTTATGTAACCAATTTCAAAAGCCTATACAATTTCTAGTAGAATTAAAGATCAAAAGGCTACCATTGATGATGAGATTAAATTGCAATCATAAGAAAGACACCTTAGTTTTAAAGGGACTAAATCTAACTTTTTATGGAAGTTTCATTAGGATGGCAACAAATACATTCCAAAGAAGGTTAAGTTAAAAGATGAGATTCTTATTTCAAAAGATATAGTTGAAATTCAAATCCTTCTTTACATGATGTAGAGTTACCATCATTAGATGATTGTTCCAAAGTTAAAATTGTAACTCTTGTACATCATGTACACACACACATACACACATACATATATACACACACACAGACACACACACACACACACACACACACACACATACACACATATACCATCATTAGATGATACACACACACACATACCATCATTAGATGATATATACACACATATATACAATAAAAAGAGAGAGAGAGAGAGAGAGAGAGTATGCATAACATTGAAAAAGAAATAATTATTACGCAACAAAATGAGAGTTGTGTGAAAACCATACAGAAGTGTGAGTGCATAAAAGAAAAAGGAGAACTTAGAGTGGATGCACCAAACCTAAGAGATGTGCATGCAAAAGGAGAGGATGAGAAAAATGAACATCTATTTGAAAAATAGAGTGATGAGAGTTATTCTTCCCAAAAGGCCACAACCTTTTGGGATAGTGTTTTTATGTCTCTTATGTGAGGTTATGAAGAATGATTTTCAATGGAGGACCCTAGCAAAGAAGCCAACTTATCTCTTAATAATTTTCATGATGGTGTTGTAATGAAGAGTGAGGTTGCAAATTTGTGTAAAAGGGAGTTTTCTAGCTTTTGTTTGGATAGTTGTACATGTTTTATTTGTTCTAGGCACAATTATTCTTCTGTTAATCATAGTTTTTGTGTTACTAGGTTTTCTTTTAATTATGAATGCTTATTTTCTTTTTTAAACTATTATTTTTGCATTTCTTCTTTAAAATGTTTAACATCTAATAATTATTTTTCCTTTTATTTTGAATGTGATTTTGGCAATTGTAGTTCTTTTAATTCTTGTCAAAATGTTTTTTTTTATTTAAGTGAAAAATGCTTCCTTTCTTCTTCTTATTCTTCTTCTTCTTCTTATTTTAATGTTTCTAAATCAATGATTTATGATTCTTCTTTCTTTAGGCATTGGTTAGGAAGAAAGTTTTCATTTGATTTCAAAAATTTGTATATTTCATGTGTTTCTAGTTCTTCTTTGATTTTTAAATCTTGTCTTGACAAAAAAAAGTTCTCTATCTAGTGTTTATGTTAAAAAGAAATTTGATAACTTAGTGTTTCTTCATGATAGATGGAGGAAATCTTTATAGGCTTCTTTTTGTCTTCTTCATTATGTTTTGCATACTTTTATTCGTTCCTTGATATGTTCTAATCTTTCTATTGGTGGTTTTATGTAAGTTGAATTTGATCCAGGTGGAGATAATTGCAATTTGCATGGTAAAATTAGATTTAGATTTATCTTCGTTATTTCTTATAATTGGTTTTTTGTTGTCTTGTAAGCAAAGATTCGAGGACAAATCTTTTTGAAGAGAAAGGGTATGATATGAACCAAGTTAGGGGCAAAATCAAGATTACAAAGAATGGAAGAGACTAGCAAAGAGTTAAACTTGTCATATTTGAAACTATCATATTTAAACTTGTCTTATTTGGATTTACTATATTTGGAGCTGTCATATTTGAAACTATTATATTTGAATCTGCCTTATTTGGACTTGCCTTATTTGGACAATCTCCTTCACAAGGGTAAAATGATCATTTTTGAATGTCCATTTCATGTGTGGATCCCCAAAATAAAATCAAGAAGTCCAACTTTACAAATGGAAAAATTTTGTACAAAATGTTTTAGAAGATTCTAGAAGGTTCCAAAAAAGGTTCTAAGAACTTTCAAGAAAATTTCGAGTATCTTTTGGTGGAAGAATAAAAGTCTTAAAGTGAAATTAAAGGAGGAGCACACATAATGAAGGAAAGTCAAAAAGTCAAGTCAAAATATCTTTCCAAGTCTCTTTTTTTTTCTAAGTAAGAACTTTTGTTATTTTCTTATGTAAGAAACTTTTTTTATAATTAGGAAAATATCTAATATATCTTTTAGTTGCTTCCTATTTAGCTTAAGAGAACATTTTTTTTTTCTAAATAGTATAGGCAGATTCGGTCTAATTAAGAAGTGATTTTTAGGGCTTTCTAGAAGTTTTGTAAATACTATAAATAACGCATCTTGTTTAGCCAAATCAATCAATGAATGAATGGAGATTATTTCTTTTAGCAAAATTACTTGTGAGATTTAATTCTCTTCTTGAGTTCTTAATATGAATTGGTGAGATTGTTAAGTGAGTTCTTAATACTTTCACAAACTCGTTTAATATATACCTTAAATTACTTAGTAATTTAAGGTTTAGATTAATACCTCTTGAATCTTTATAATTCAGGTTGTTAGAAACAAATTTTCTAGAGGTCTAATTGAGATTTGAAAGTTTATCTTATTTTATCTTTGAATTAAAAGCTTAAGACTTGTGCTACATACGAATAAAAATAAAAAAATAAAACTCGTTTCATATCACTAGGAAAGGTGAGGAGGGCTGAGGCAGTTCCCATTGTGACAACCTGAACATCACCAAGACCATCCTTAGCAAGAGCTTGCTGGATGGAGAAGACGAATTTGATGTCTCGCAGAAACCCACAACAGATCGATCAATCCAGTCACTTCCTTCAGCATTTCCTATAAAACGCCCATCAATAGAAATACGCCTAGAGCTTGTTGCAACATCAGAGTGCCGTTCACTATTACCAACAGTAACCTGGGCATGTCGTTCACTATTGCTAGCAATAACCTGGGCATAATAATAATAATTAAGCCCTATCAAGGTACAACATCCAAGCTGTTCTATTTCCATTAATCAAAATTGATGACAGGAAAGGAAAACAAATCAAACTGTTATTCGTTGCAAACAACTAATAAAGTCCATATGGAAAAGGCATATATTTTTTTTAATGTTTTTATATATTTGGGGATGTATTTATAACCTTGAGAAATTATCTGTAGTAAAGAATTGAAACTTTTTAGCAGCAATCCCATCTAGTCCAGTATCAAAATATTAAACATATTCATATTTTAATTATAAAAATTATAAAATATATTAATATAAAAATAATATTTTAAATTAGATTTTAAATGAGATAATATATTTTACATGTACTAAGTTATATTAATTATTATTTTAAATTAATCAAAAAAGAATTGAAACGCTTTTGTTATGAAGATTAGGTAAGAAAAATAATTCATACGAGTGTTTGTCATTGTGATTCTTATTACTTATGAGACTTTGGCACCAAGAGCTTTTACTTTTCAACGAACTAAATGATTGTTGTTTGCAGAAAAAACGAAAGAGGCGACAAATATGTCCTAATCAATCGTATTATAATTTATTTATATTTTTTAGATTAATTTATATTTTTTATTTTTTATATTGTTTTATTTAATTTCCATCATATTGCATATATTATTATAGCATCCATCTTCTTCTCATTGCATATTATTATAACAGGCAGGTTTTTTTTTTTTTTTTGGGATATCCGTACTAATTCAAGCTGTTGAATACTCATAAAACTAGATTTTTTTTTTAATTGCTGATTTTCATGAATCAAAATGACAGCAAAGGCAAACTAATCATAGTGATATTTATTACAAACAACTAGTGAAGTCCATAGCCAGGAAAGGCCTTATGGAGGAGGGTTTCTGTTATTATCATTATTTATCTGACTATGGATCTAGTTATATTCTTGAGAGATTATATGCAGTAAAGAATTGAAATGTTTAGCAGCAATCCCATCTGGTCCAGCAGCCTTTAGCAAAACATCTCTGAGAACACTGATAGCCTCTCTTATTTGCTTTCCTTTTTCCTGTTGGAAAATGATTTCCAAGCACTTGAGCATCCCATCTTTTGTGATTACTCCACCTTCAACCTTCACACCAATCCCCCACACTTTCTCTACCATCACCGCGTTCAGGTGATTGTCTGCCCATAATGGCATACATATCAATGGCACGCCTTGCGTAATACTCTCCAAAACAGAATTATACCCGCAATGACTAACAAAAACACCAATAGAAGGATGTTCCAGGACTTGCCTTTGTGGTGCCCAGGGAACCACCTTTCCATTTCCCTCCCTTCCTATTCTTTCAAGAAATCCTTTTGGCAAACAATTCTTTAAATTTTCCCTTAGAGACCAGAGAAATGGAACACCACTAGCTTCAAGCGCTTCCGCTAATGCCATGAGTTCCTCGCAACCCAAATTAACAACCGTCCCAAAGCTTATATATACGACAGATGCAGCTTCTTGTTCATCCAGCCATGACAAGCACCCATCCGAACCTGAAGTTGGCACTATTGATTGGGTAGAGCAACTCAAAAATAATAAATTCTGATACTTCGTCTTGAGATAATTTATGAGTGGAGGAGGATTTATTTCTTCGTAAGAATTCATGATCAGAGCAGATGCTTGTGCCATTAGGATATGTAAATTTAGATCACTTGCCCAATCATCAATCCCTACCAACGGGTCGAAAAAGGGCAAGTTTTTAAAGCATACTGGCGGCAACCCAGGAATGATATCTATGATTTGGTCTTGTGCATCACTTTGAGCCTTAGGATAGAGCTGTTTAATCAGATCAATCTGGAAGTACACAGGGAAATCATGTGGTCCAGGAGACCAAAATGCTATCCACGGCACGTTCATGTCTTCAGCCATCTTCATAGCAAAGTTGGACAAAAGCCCATCAGTTATCAAACACGTGAATCTGCCGCCACCACCAAGATCACTCTCCTCCTCCATGGCCGCATCCATAGCATGTTTGACGTTGTTCGGGAACTGTTCCATGAAGTATGTAGATTCTTCTTCGTTGTTGAGTGTTAAGTGATCAGCTCCTGCAGGAAGACCGTCCTCTATATTGTAGAATCTGATGTTGGTGGGGACATCTTTGCTCCCAAGGGTTGAGTGGATATGTTTGTTCGATTTTGGAGTGTTAAAGAAAGAAAATAGCACTTGTGGAACTGCATTTGCTAATCTATGCACCACCTGAAAGAGAGGCAGAGCATGGCTGCTGCTACTGACTGACCATGGCCACACTGCCACATGTCCGGCTCTACGGTTGGTCAAAGACATTGTTAGTTGGTGATAGAGGAAAGAAGCGCAGCTAGCTAGAAAGAAAAGAGGAGCATTTAAAGTTTCTCTTAATCTCTGGCTGCGTATGAGAGTTCGTCGGTATACACAGTCTCAAGGAATCTTGTAGTATTTTTCTATAATAGGACTAGTCTAAGTAAAAGATAGTCAACAATGAACAACGACTGAACACAATAATATAGTGCAAAACGATGAAATACGCTCACGCGACTGAGAATACAAAGAGAACAACTAGGGAAAGCATTGTCAAAACAAAACACAGCCTCCGGTCCCATCTATCTTCATTAGACGGCACTGTTACCAATATCCAGATAGTCCAAACTGCGATAAGCATTGTGAAAACAACAACTGATATTAGGAAAATTTTTAGCACATGCATTTCAAACTTTTAAAATAATATATAAATATAAAATTTTTTATCATAATTATTTTTAATATAAAATATAGTATAATAAGTAGAAAGATTGATCAAAATTTTATTAAGGTCAATTTTTTCATTTTTTATTTTAAAAAAGAATTAAGATTTATAAAAAGGAAAGAAGAGTTATATAAATGGTTCCATGTTGAACTACAAGAACAAAACAAAATGCAATAAAAATTAACCAACAACACATGCTTGTAAATTTAATTGAATTTAGGTTTTCATAAATTTAAATTTAGCTTAAAGTTTTATTTCTCTCCCTCAACAATCACAAACTATTAAAACATAAAAAAAATATTAATGTAAGTATCATGATTGTCTTTCGTTGCAGTATCTATATCTACATCTATTCTTAATATAAAAGCACAAATATGAAAAGTATTTAATTGGATAAAAAACATCAGGTTTGTAGTTAATTTGGGGCTTAAAGACTAAATTAATTCCTAACTATTTAAAAAGGTCCAATTAAGGATAAAATTAATTATTTAATTAAATTAGGAAAAAACTCCTATTTTTTAAACTTATTTAAGGCCAATTATAACTAAAAATGAATGTGAACATCACACCCCCTTAAACCAACTAAAAAGAAGAAGGCGCTTCCTAAAAATGATCAAGGCAGGGATTTTTGGCAGTCATCTATCGTGACAATGGATTGACCTAGATTTCTAAGAAGGGTTGAGAAGATGTTTTTGATAAGTTTCAAAGATGAATTTTTAACCAATATTCTAAAACATGATGTGAAATGATTCTGGTATTTATAATTTGATGATTAGGGGTTAGAACGCGTAGGTTGCAATGTTGAGGTTGTTGATTGTTATTGGTTTGGAATTCCACAGGGCTTTGTTGATTGCTACACATCTTAGGTATCTAGTGAGAATAAAGATAAGGATGATGGATTACTAATGTTTCTACATCTATTTGTTATTTTCTTATTTTCGTTGCTTTTTGTTTCTTGATCGTTGACTATGAGAACATGGGAGGAGGAAGAGATAAGGTTGTCGCCCAATAAAATTATTCTAAAGTTTTTGCTGCATAGGAGAAAAAAAAAAAAAGATTGCCCATAAACTTTTTTTTTTAATCTTATTATCATTATTTGTTTTAAATAATTTTTATTATTCTTATCATTAATTTTCTTTTTTTATTAAAGTCGCGCTCAAACTAGTGTTTCTACAACACTAGTTAAATTTATCCTTAAATAAACCAAAAAAATAAAAATTTTGTCTTAAATTAACTAAATAGTTAATTTTATTCTTAATTAGACCTTTATTAAAATATAATTAATATATAATAAAAAATATAATTGATATATAATTATATAATGAAAAATATAATATTATTATATTAAACTAATATCTAATATAATAATAATATTATATATATTGTATTAAAATATTATATTATATTTATTATATTATTCTATTATTTATATCTTAGAAAGTAATTTATCTTTAAGCCTTAATTTCGATATTACATATAGATTTTATACATAATTAATACTAATACTAATAAAATTTCTATTTACTTTTATTACATATAGATTTTGCATGTAATTAATAATAATACTAATAGAATTTCCTTTTACTTTTTAAAAAGTTACTGATAAAAAAGAAAAACCTTTTTTAAAGATTAAGATTGTGAGTGTCAGTGATATTGGGGATTGCACTCAAACGAGTGGAATCTTGTTTGCGACTCCATCCTTTTATCAACAATTGGAGGGTCAAGAGGACAAAAGCCCTTTACATTGGTAACAACCCTAAGGAATGACATGTGCTTGAATCAATGAGGGATCCTCTAGAGCTTGTGCGAGTTTGAAACTCATTTTCCAAAATCATGGTCATTGAGGACCAAGGTCGTACAACACATTGGTATTATCCCTAAGGGATGTGGAGTCACTGCTTGACTTTGATCAAGATAAGAATTCAGTGAAGGCAAAATTTGAATAAAGTATAATTCAGTTAGAAGGCCCATTTCATTTTCACCTCATCAGAGATCAGATTTGAAAATTGAGTACAATTTGGGGAAGATGTTAGGCACCCCTAAATCGCCTGAATATTGGGATACAGGCTTCAAGCATCTTTGGTGTTCTTTTAACATTTTAGCTAAGTTGTTAATTATTCCAATTTAATAGTCCTAAACATGCCTCTATTGCAATCAAACCATCTCATTATTCAAAGGCAAGGGAGGTCATACATCATTGCATAGGTATTAACATGCATTCCATCCATTCACCACATATCCATAATCATCTAAAAAAAAAGGAGGGGTGGGTATATTTGACATGACATGCAGTTACCATGCATTTCATCCATGCACTAAATGGTCATCCATAATTCTCCTAAGATCATTATCTATACCAAACTTATGGTCTAACTCAAGCAAAACATTTATACCATAAAGAAGGAACAAACAAGTTAGTACTAATGATAAACTAGGCAAATGAAAGAAATTAAGAAGATAAATGAAGTTTATAATTGATATCTTACCACATCTCTAAAGTCAAGGTACCTAATCATGCATCTAAGTTCATAATGTGAACATTCTATACCATATAAACCATTCAATATAACAAAACTCAAAGCAACATGTAAGTATGGATCATGAAGCATGAAGAATCATAAACATGAAGTATAAGACACTTTGGAGGATGTTTGATGGCATAAGGCAAAGATGGTAAAAAATGGATTCTAGGGTTATGAAACCTTTCTCTTCATATCTCCTAAAGAGCATGGCATCCATAGGCACCACTAATCATGACAAACGGGAGAATGCCATCTCTACAAGGGAAATCACAAGGCCAAAACAAGCTAATAGAATTTTTGGAAGTAACCATGACCATAGTGAGACTCCCAAGGTCCTAGGAACCCTAAGTTCCTCACTTCGTCACTATCAAATCTAATCTAAATAGATCACTCAAAATATCAATTAATCAAAATATGGAAGAACATGGAGTATTAACATAAAATGCACTATAAAACCATTTAAAACTTATTCACAATTCCATTTTTAAAGTGAATAGGGGTCTTAAGTCACTTGGCCTCATCCTATTTTGTCAATGGAGCCAAAAAAACACATAAAAAATAACTTTGAAATAGGAGAATTTTGATAAGAAGAGAAGGAGTTTTACAAAATTATTCTTGAGCATCTAGGTTGTAGAACCCATTATGAGGATTATACAACCCAGAAAATGGGTTGTACTGCTTACATTAAAGTTGTACAACCCTTAGTTTATAGGTTTTTAATAAAGAGAAAAATAAAAGAAAGATAAGGAGAAGGGAGGGGGAAATATGAGGAGTCTCTAGATGCCTTTGTATGTCCCTTGCCCTTAGAGCCTTACTAGATAATTAATATCCTTCAAAATGCTTGGGAAATGAATAAAAGTGTAAAGATTAAGCGTGTTTTACCTTAGAAATAGATGGAATGAATTAGGGTTTAGGAATTTTGTGTTAAAGGGTGAATGTAGAGAAATTTGGCAGAGGAACACTAGACTTTCCAAGCCTCTCTTCCTCTTCAAATAGGGGAGGTATTTATAGATGATGGAAGGGTGCACTAAAGCTGAAAATGGTTATAGTTGAACCATGTTTGTATCCAATCATAGAAGAGGAGATGAATCTCATGGAATTAGGGTTTACATGTGGGATGTACAGTAAAGGTTAGGCTATACATCGAACTTTCAAAGTTGTATAAGCCTAGGGTTATAGGGGAGACTAGTTTTAGAAGGTTTTGGGGTTTAGGGTTTAGCCTTGCTATGCATCCTTAAGGGTGGGTTGTATATCCCAATTTAGTGGGATTTACATGACAGTAAATAGGGTTGGAAGCCTTGGGCTTAGTCTTGCTGTGGGCTTGGTTTTATTCTTTTCCAAGGTGTCCCAATGCCTTGTTCCTCTTCCTTTGACATTTCTCCCTTACATTTTAAGGAATATGTTCAATGGTTTTCATCCTCTAGCCTTGCATCTTTAGGCCTAAAATTTAATGCTTACAGTTTATTCCTGCTTTATAGGACTTAGAAAAAAACATTTGAGAAATGGTTGTTTAAATAAGTCTCATCAAAGCAATGTAAGAAATGTAAACATTAACAAAGATACCAAAGGATATACTTCTTTGGTAGCTTTTCAAATAGGTATTAAAGTTCATTCTGCCAATTTTCTAGCAGTTGCCAAGTGTTGTTGTATCTTTCAATAGCTCTCTAGTAGGTATTGAGGAAGTTTTGATAGCTTTCTAGGACATACAAAGTGTTATTATATCTTTTAGCAGCTCTCTAGCAAGTACTGAGGAAGTTCTAATAGTTTTATACTAGGTGTTATTGTATCTTTTAATAACTCTCTAATAAGTGTTGAGGAAGTTCTAACACTTTTCAGTAGGTACCAAATGTTATTGTATCTCTTATGTTTGTGGGTGTCTTCTTATAGTTACTAATGTTCTTGAATCTTTTACAAGTGCTTCATTCGTTTTAGTTGGTGATCCTGGTTCAAGGATGCCCCTTTAGGGTTGATCTCATGTCATTTATGCCCTACTAGTATGTCAAAGATGACTTTGTACTCTCAAAGCCTCTCTGACTATCTTGAAGGGTTCAATTTTAGCATAAAGTGGTGAATTTGTGACCACATGTTGTAAAAATTACTCTTGTTCGTTCAAATATTTTTGTTGTGATGAATCTCTTTTTGAACATTTTCTTAAGGCTTTATGAAATTCAAGCTTGTAACTGGAGGGTGATACAGTAATTTTATAACTTAAGAGGCTCATATTATCCTCCTAATGTTTTGATAGGGGTAAAAGTATTTAGGTCAGTTTGTTTGGTAAGTTGGATGGTTGCATTGACCTCTTAAGCCTTAATAGGGCCATTTTTTGAAGAATTGGGTTGAAAAGGTAGTTTGGAAAAACTTTAAAAAGGGGTGATTTTGAAAAATTGGGTTTGAAAGGAGGTGATTTTGAAAAATTGGGCTTGGAAGGCATAATTTGGGCCTACCATTCCTTAGTGGTTTATATAGCCATAGGATGGTAAACTATTTGACAAAACTTATTTCTGCAGCACGGAGCTTGGTCTATACAAAACAAACAAGGTTGTATAGACCAAGCCCACTATATAAACCCTTTTGAGAGTAACCCCTTCATTTGTGTGATCTCTTTTTATGTCTTTTTTCTCACTCTTAAAAGCTCTATAAACTTAGTTTCTTAGGTTTCTATACTTTTGGAGATGACACCATAGTCGGATACCATGATGACAATATGTTTGATATGTAGGAGGAGTTTTTCAATGAAGAAATTATCATGTTAGATGCTTTAGAGCAGTTGCGATCTCAATGGGATTTCAAAGGAGTGAGCCTACTAGTGTGTATGACTGTGAAGATGATTTCGGTTAGATTTTTCGTATGTGGTGACATACCAATGGTCTATAATCTATACCATCACCTTGTAGAAGCAACCTCAGGAGTGGTAGACATTCTCTCTCTTTTCTCTTTTGCTGTTACTTTCCTATTTTCTTTAATATTATACGTTTTATGCACTATCTTAGAATTTCCTTTTTGCATGTAAACATTATATTAGCTTTCCAAATATTTAGAGATAGCTTTTAGAACACTCACTTTTATTTCCAGCTAAATATATTTTATATCTGTTAGCCCAGTTTTTCATCTCGATTTGCATGCATTCATGTTTCATTTTCATAATCTACCTTATGTTGTCGATTTGATTCCTTTATACTTTTCCCTTTTAGCCTTTGACATATGTGTAAAATTAGTTATTATTATTTCATTATATTCTTCTTCCCTTTTTCTTTTATTTTCCTTTTTTTGATTTTAGTTCATGGTTATTCTTCTTTTCTCTTTTTAATGCATTATCTCTTATCAGAAAGGAGGTGGTGTGATAGGTCCCGATGGGACATGGTTTCAAAAGCTCTACCCTCAAGTTGTAGCTCACCTAGAGGGGACTAGGCTTCTCTCCCTTTTCTACACTACTGAAGGAGGCTCCAAGGATTGACTCTGTAATGATGCACGTACTAGCTGAGCGGTGGATGGGCATTACCCATACTTTCCATCTACCTTTAATCGGGAAGCTAACGATCATGCCTGAGGACTTTGCTTACCTAACTGGACTCCACTTCTCGGGCATCCCCCTCCTAATAGACTCTAACGTGCATGAGCCTGAGCTCTAGATACATTAGATTTTTTAGCTCCTTTAGTGCATTCCCCAAGTCAAGGGGAGTCGAACTGCCACACGCTCTAGTATATAGACTAATGCCCCAAGGGTCATTAACAGTTGTTCTAAGGAGGTGGTGGACTAGCAATTGTGATGCTTCTTGATGTATGCCTTATAAAGGGTTATATTTTCTAATGTATCTGATGTAGCCAATCTCTATCTTATACTAGTGTTGGAAGACCTAGGGCTACACACTACTTCGATTGGGGGTCAGTGACACTAGTGCACCTATATTGGTATCTGGATTGTTGCTTTAAGAGCAAGGGGTATGTATATGTACAGTGCCTAACAAGTGCTCATTGTGAGTTTTTCTTAACACTTCTCTGTGTCTTTATTTTTATCTTCTCTTATTATGTTGGACTAACATTGTGTTTATTGATAGGCATGAGCTTTCAAGCTAGACTTACTAGTGGGGAATATTCCCATTTTAGATATGAAAGGGAGCTACCCTTACTTTATCACATGGAGTACTATGCCTTATGCGAAGACATCCATGGTCATTAGGCATGCTCGCCTGAACACTCAAATCATTTGATCAGGCACAATTATCCTACGAAAAAGAAATAAGTGTTAAATACAGTTATCCACTTATTTTCCTTAGTTTATACTTATAGTGGTCGTATGCTCTTATTGCAGGTGTACCATGACTGAAGGAGCCCTATAGAGGCATGGTTATTAGAGGTGGCAGAGCCAAAGGTTATCTCTTATGGGCAACGACTGATGATGAGGCCCTCCTTTTGTGAGTGGTATTTGGGTGAGCAGGTTCTTCATTGGCACAAGGACTTAGATGCATGACCATCCCCTAGTCTCCACTTATAAGCATAATTTGGATGGTAGATTTGAATGAGAGGGAGGTTAAGGCAGCATTGTGCTTCACATTGGAGGATCAACTCATCTTGAACTAGATTCCTTACAGGACTTGGATGACCGGGGCCCAAGTCCTGTAAGGGGATAGTCCTAAAGCATTGAGCTTGGGGGACCACTACATAGGTGGCGTAGAGGCCTGTTGTACTTACATCTATGCTTATGACTGCTGTAGCTTGGGCCTGTAATTGAGCTTGTAGATCCATTTCTAGGGAGTTGGATCCTGTGGTGGTAGGTGAGCTAGATTCCATATCAGACAGTCTAATTGAGTCCTGCATGACATTTTTTATAGGTCGATGATGTCACTGCGGCTTACTCGATCATCTTGTACCTTTGAGCCAACCGAGACCATGTAAGTGAGTATCATTCACTTCATTCCTATTGCATTACATCACATTTGAGGTTCTAACAGTATTTTTTCCTTTTTTGTTATAGATTCCCTAGATCTAGGCTGAGGTGATGGTTAACGTCATCGTTGGCTTAAAAGAAAGCTATGAAGTAGTAAACATGATCTATGTACGTTAGCAGCAAAAAGCATGTATTAAGTGAAAAGGAATGTATGTATGCATGTTTGTGACCTATGCCTATGTGTGTGATTTATATCCTAACCACCCCCGTGTATCTTATAAGAGACGATCTAGCATTTGACTTATGAGCTTTAGGATAAGGACCAACGTTTGACAGAGGCTAAGGACAAGATAGAAATGTTGACTTGAACGATCAAGGAGGGTAGATATGTGGCTACTAATGACAATGTAAAAGACACTGAGCAGACTCCCTCCGAGAGTAAAGATAGTTGAGCCCTTGAGACCTTCTTAGCTTTTAAGATTCTTTTCCCCTTTTTCCATTTCAATATAGTACATTTTTGGATTTTGTTAATACTTTTGCATAGTTTTATTTGATATCTTAACCGATTTGAAAGTCATGTTGATTTTGAATGATTACTTGGATGACAGGATCGTTAGGACATATTGAGGTGACCTCGCCTCTATTTTTTTTTTGTCAAATTCTGAAATTATTGGTTTTTAATACAAAATTTGATTCTAGCTTCTAATCCCACATTGTAAATGCATGTTGAACCATTTAACCTTTTTGTGCCCATACATATGCATCTTGAAGCAAGTACAAATGAGCCTCGAATAAAAAATATAAAGGGAGTGTTACCCTATTTTTTTAAGGAAGGGTAGTTTGTATAACCTAGAAAGAGGTATGTACAAACATGTGTTGGTTTGTACAGACTATTTAAGTGGGTTGCACAGATCTGCCTCACTGTTTACAGCTGTTAAGCACAAAACAACCTCATCCATTTCTATAAATTCCCATACGCAATTATGCTCTTCAAAACCTCCATTTCCAACCTCCAAAGTATGACAAAAGTATTTCTAAGATCTCTCACATCTGCTGAAGCTACCCCTAGTGGAATTTGTCATGTGTTACCCTAAGGACTTATAGGGATTGCATCATTCTTCCTGCATAGCTTCAGTACATTTTTATAACCTTGCTTAAGTACGCCATCAGTTTAACACTTTTCAATTCGAGGTGAAGTTTATTGGACTAGGTTGGTTTAACCTAAGTCATGAACCTCTTTTGATATTGACAATAAAGATTGATCAGTTTTAATATTTTCATAAGTGTTGTTTTGCAGATTATAAGTTAGATCTTCCATTAGAAGTAAGATGGACTTCAAAATCTCCAACAATGTAAACATTATCCAAATTCAAAGTGTGTATGGTAAATCGTGACCACGAATCAATCACAAGAAAGAATGAAGTTAGGCCAGAGGAATTTGCGGGCTATTTAACTATTGTTAACCATCCAAAGTCTACAAAGCTTTAGTCATAAAGGAATTCATGGTGAGTGTCGCCACTAGGGTCGCAACCGTGACTTTCATAGTGACAATGGAGGGAAGCAAAGCCACAACCACAACTTGCCAGGTGTCCTAGGTATCTGTTGAAAGATCAAAAATTGTGAAGGCAAAAATTCAATAGTGACCACGACTCAAGGAATTGAAGCATCCTCACCAGACAGAAGAATTCGTGGTCTTAGTCACGCCTAAGACTTAGGAACCTTGCGACCGCGACTTTTGATATTGGTTAGAACACAATGACTATATTTTCCTGGACAACCAATAGAAAGCTGACACGTGGACTAGCAGTTAGACACAGATGGGGTTTTTCACTAAAATTTTTGGCTCTATAATGGAAATTGAAAATTCGCAATTGCAAAATGGTAGTGGCAACCGCGACTTCTGCTTGACAAGCATTTAATGTTAAATCTGCCTAGCACATCTTGGAGATTTATTGATAGTTGGTCTAACGTCTCTTTGGTGGATATGAGCTATAAATACTCCACCAAACATATGTAAATGTAAGAGAATTCATTAATTTGTAACTAATCTCTTGCCAATTGCTACTCATTCTTTAATTCTCATTTATGTGTTTGTGATTGTTTGGTGTGAGCAATAAACACCATTATAAGAGGTTTTAGTGTGAACCTTTAAAAACTAGTAAGAGGTTTATTGTGTGAGCCTAGAAAACACAAGGTGTAAGGTTGTTATGTGAGCCATAAACACAAGTTGTAAAAGTTTGGTATGAGTTTGGAAACACCTATTGAGTTGAGTAAAATACCCAATTATAAAGAATTGGAGAGTAGACGTAGGGTTAGTTAACACCCAACCACTATAAACACTTGTGTTAGTTTCTTTCTTCTCCTACTCATCTTCTTAAACACATTAACCCTCTTTTTAATTTTTAAATAGAGCACCAATTCAACCCCCCTTCTTGATGCCCTAGGCTAACAAGTGGTATTAGAGCCAAGTCTCACTAACAGCCTTAATTGAATGAGTAAAGATCAATGATATAAGAAGGAATCCACTCATACCTCAAGCCTTATTTTGATGGAGCTGACTATACTCATTGGAAGTATAGGATGAAGATCTATCTAGATATGGATGTGGTGGATCTATGGGATATTGTTGTTAAAGAATGGAAGCCACCTACCAAAGTGGTGGATGGGAATGAAGAACTAATCCCTATAGAAGATTGGGTTGAAACACATAGAAATGCAATGGCAAAAAGAAAAGAGTCATGGAAATCCTTCTAAGCTCTCTCTCAAGAGAAGAAATTGGATGGGTATAACATTTCCAAACTGCCCATGAGATTTGGAAAACACTGAAAAAATATCATGAAGGCACCACCTTGGTGAAATCCAGCCGACTAGAGATGTATGTGACATAGTGGGAGTTATTCATGATGAAGGAGGTTGAGAGCATCATTGACATGACCAATAGACTCATAACAATTGTCATTAATATGAAGAAGTTTGGTAGGATTCTTAAAATCATGAGGTAAACTCTAAAATTCTAAAATCTTCGCCTCTTGAGAAATTTGGTGCTAGAGTGTGTAGTATCTAAGAATCGAACCCGAAAATAGGGAAGGTGCCAACGGATTGACAGACAAACTATTAACTCATGAGTTAGCCATAAAGAAAGATGAAAAGATGAAGAAAATAAGGGGCAAAGGAGAAAAATCTAAAAAGCAAGAATGAAAGACCTTAGCTATCAAATCCACATATAAAGAGAAGGAAGTGGAGGTTACTTCAAGTGAAGAAGAAAGTGACAAGGAGGAAGAGGAACTAGCAATGCTTTCTAGAAGGACCAAAGAGCTTATTAAAAGAAGAAATGAAAAAAGAAACTTCAAGAAAGCTACTCCTAACTTCAAGAAAGCTACTCCTACTCCTAAAAAGAGACCAATCGAAGTCACTTGTTATGAGTGTGGCAAGCAAGGGCACAATAAGTATGATTGTCCAAAGTTAAAGAAGAAGAAGAAGAAAGGGAACAAAGAGAAGAGGAAGAGTTTCAAAGCCACTTGGGATGATAGCTCAAATGAGGATGAGGAAGATAAAGAGATTGCCACCATATGATTCATGGCTCAAGAGGATTCTCCTAAAGAGGTAAGCACTTCATCTCATTTTTATTTTGATTATGATGATTTATATGATGTAGATGAAGAACTTTTAGAAGCTTTCATAATGAGATGTGACAAATATAAGTCACAAATGAAGACTTATAAGAGAAAATGGTCAAAATTAGAGGATGATTACAAATCCCTTAATAATCTTGTAAGTGAATTGAGGGCTTCAAATGAAGAACTCAAAAAATCGATGGAAAATTTTTCTAAATCATCTTCATCATCAGCTTCATTAAGAAAAGAGAATGACTCTCTAAAAGGAGAAGTCATTAAGCTTATAAGCTCTATCTCAAAATTTCATAAGGGTAAGGAAGCTTTGGATACACTCATAGTATCACAAAGGCCTCCCTTAATGAGGCATGGTCTTAGATTTAATGAAGCCTTAACCTTCATATCTACTCTCACTTCAAGTATTGAGGTCATTGGGAAGAGAGGTACTCTTAACACTAAGCCACCTAAACTTAACGACAAAGTTAAGGCTCCCCAAGGCTCAAACAACAAATCATGCTTATATGTATAATAAGAAGCATGCTCAAACACACAAACATAAAAAAATTCTCTTCTACTCCTCATCACTCTTGCACTTGCATACACTCATCAACCAAAGTATGAGAAGGCCTCTCACTCATACAAAGATTATGCATAAGAGAAAGACTCATAAGTTTAAACTCTAATATCATTATTGTATGAGATATAGACATATTAATATTTATTACTACATTAGGAAGGCTCACCTCAAATTGGAGGATCCTTTAATACCTAACCCCTTAGAACCCAAGTATGTTTGGGTACCAAAAAAGAGATTATTTATTTGTGTTGTGTAGGGATGTTTGGCAGCCATAAATGAATCAAATGATTGGCATGTGGATAGTGGATGCTCAAAACACAAGACGAGCAATAGGAATCTATTCATGGCCTTGAAAGAAAAAGAAGGTGGTAATGTCACATTTGGTAACAATGCCAAGGGTAAGGTAATTGACATTGGAACCATTGGTAAGAATGATTGCTCTTTAATTAATGATGTTTTGTTAGTTGATGGCTTGCAACATAATTTATTAAGTGTAAGTCAATTGTGTGACAAAGGTAATAAAGTCACCTTTAACCTTAGAGAATGTTGAGCTACCACATTAGTGTACAAAAAGGTTGTTCTCTAGGGTGAAAGGAAAGGCAATACTACTCAATTGACTTAGGCGATTTGTCTAACGAATCTTTTAAGTGCTTTATATCTCTTAGTAATGAAGCTTGGTTATGGCATTGAAGACTTGGACAAGCTAATATGGAGCTCTTACAAAGCTTATCTAAAGGAAAGCTAGTGGAAGGTCTTCCCAAGCTAAGTTTCTCAAAAGACAAGATATGTGGTCCTTGCCAAATGGGGAAGCAACATCAATCTTCCTTTAAAGCTAAAAATGTTGTAAGTACATCTAAACCTCTTTAACTAATTCATATGGACTTGATAGGACCTACTAAGAGTGCCAGTTTAGGTGAAAAATAATATGCACTAGTCCTAGTTGATGACTATTATAGGTTTACTTGGGTATCCTTTCTATCTCATAAGTATGATACCTTTGATGCCTTCAAAAGTTTTGCAAAAAGAATTCAAAATGAAAAGGGTTACTTGATTTCTTCTATAAGAAGTAACCATGAAAAATAAATTCAAACTGAAGCTTTTGAATCTTATTGTTTAAAGAATGAGATTTTTTACAATTTTTCAACCCTTAGAACACCACAACAAAATGGTATTGTAGAGAGAAAAAATAGAACACTAGTAGAAATGGCTAGAACTATGCTTAATGAGCATTTTTTACCAAATTACTTTTGGGCGGAAGCCATTAATACTTCATGTTATATTGCAAATAGAATTTTTAAATGACTCATTCTCAATAAAACATCTTATGAGTTATGGAATGGTAGAAAACCTAAGACATCATACATAAGAGTATTTGGATGCAAGTGCTATATATTGAATGCCAAGGATATTCTTGGGAAATTTGACTCAAAAACTAATGAAGGGATATTCTTAGGCTATTCCACCTCTAGCAAGGCCTATAGAGTCTTTAAGAAAGGTTTTATGGTTGTTGAAGAGTCTATAAATGTTATTTTTTATGAATCTTAGGAAAGGTTCTTTTATTGATGATCTTATAGGCGACTTTGAAAAATTGGAATTGGAGCACACTACAAGAGAGGAAGATGAAGACCAAGATAAAGGTGAATCATCAATAGTAGATGAGGAATCACAACATCAATAAGAAGCATTGCCAAGTGAAGATCTACCCAAGGATTGGAGATTCTCCAAGCATCACCCTAAAGACTTAATTATTGGTGATACTTCAAAGGGTGTAAGTACTAGATCTCAACTTAATCTTTTAGATAATAACCTTGCCTTTGTTTCTCAATTTGAACCAAAATCAATTGATGAGGCTTTTGATGATAAAAGTTAGGTGATTGCTATGTAAGAGGAACTCAACCAATTTGAAAGAAATAATGTATGAGAACTTGTTCCCAAGCCTAAGGAACATCCAACTGTAGTTTGCAAATGGGTGTTTAGAAATGAGTTAGATGAGCAAGGATTCGTCACTAGGAATAAAGCTATATTGGTTACAAAAGGTTACAATCAAGAGGAAGGCATAGACTATGATGAAACCTATGCCCATGTTGCAAGGTTAGAGGCAATTAGGATTCTTTTAGCCTATGCATGTCATATGAATTTTAAACTTTTTCAAATGGATGTCAAAAGTGTTTTTCTAAATGAAGTTATTGAGGAGGAAGTATATGTTGAAAAACCTCCTAGTTTTGAATCACATAGTTTTCCTAATTATGTTTTTAAATTGAAAAGAGCTTTATATGGGTTGAAACAAGCTTTAAGAGCTTGGTATAAAAGACTTAGTTCATTTCTTTTGAAAAATGATTTTGAAAAGGGAAAGGTGGACACTACCTTGTTTGTAAAAAGGCATAAACATGATACACTTATAGTACAAATTTATATTGATGATATCATTTTTGGTGCTACTAATGAATCTCTTTGTGAGGATTTCGCTAGGGAATTTGAAATCAGTATGATGGGAGAGCTCAAGTTTTTCCTTGGTCTATAAATCAAGCAAACCAATGAAGGGATCTTCATCAACCAAGCCAAATACATAAAGGACATACTCAAGAATTTTGGCATAGATGGATGCAAAGTAGCAAAAACACCCATGAGTGGTACCATCAAACTGGATAAAGATGAATAGGTTAAGACAGTTGATGAAAAGAGATATCGAGGTATGATCGATTCTCTACTTTATCTTACTACTTTAAGACCTGACATTATGTTTAGTGTATGTATGTGTGCTAGATTTCAATGCTCTCCCAGAGAATCACATTTAAATGTTGTCAAAAGAATTTTCAAATATCTGCATGGCACATTACACTTAGGACTATAGTATCCTAGGGATTCATCTTTTAGTCTCATAGGCTATTTGGATGCGGATTATGCTGGTAGTCTTTTAGATAGAAAGAGTACTTCTGGAACTTGCCAATTTATAGAAGAATGATTAGTGTCTTGGTTCAGCAAGAAGTAAATTTCAGTTACCTTATGCACTGTCGAAGTTGAGTATGTAGTTATGGGTTATTGTTGCACCCGAGTGCTTTGGATGAAACAACAATTAAAGTATTACAACAAAGTTATTGATCACATTCCAATCAAATGTGATAACACTAGTGCAATTAATCTCTCTAAGAATCCCATCCAACACTATAGGAGCAAACACATAGATATTAGACATCACTTTCTTAGAGATCATGTCCAAAAGGGTGATGTTGTGTTAGAATTTATAAACACAAATCATTAACTTGCAGTTATTTTCACTAAACCTCTTAATGAAGAAAGGTTGAACTTCATTAAGAGAGAATTGAGAATGCTTAATGGAAGCTTCCTAATTTGAAAATTTTGATCTTTTGTTTGATTGTAATGAGTATTGTTTGTATGTGATATTAATCATTGGATGTCTTAATTTTAATTTCAATTGTCCTTTTCTATGTTAAATTGCATAAATTAAGCATCAATATATTAATGTGGATAATCACTTTAATTGTCAAATTCAGCTTTTTTTCATGATTATCCTTCTTGCCTTATAATTTGCGATCGCTATCCTTAACTCACTGTCGCGAATTAAAGGTCCATCTCACCTGGCTGACAAACGTCAATTTATGGTTGTGAATTTCTCTCTCCACCGCTTATTCAGTCAAATTTTCAAATTTCTAACCGTTAGACATGCCGATTTTTAAGGATTTTTGTCTGTTACTCACATTTTTAGAATTAGTGGTAGTGACTATGGATTTAACGGTGGTGAATTCTAGTAACTGCCACATATTTAAGTGATTTGACTACCAATCGTTTACAACTCTTTGTTACTCTATTTCTAGTCATTTTCACACCCTTCAAATGCCTATATAAACCCCTTAAACAATGATTTTGATCTCTTCATTCTACTCTAAATCAATTATCACTTTCTCTTTTCTTTAAATTCTCTAAATCTCTCTACTTTCTCAATGGCTCTTAAGAAGATTTCTAGAGCAGAGAAGGGCAAGGCAGTAGCCCAACCATCTGCACCTCTAGCCCTTGAAAGGAATCACAAAGAAGGAGAAGGAACGATTCAAAGCCAAATGTTCCAAAATCATCCTCCCAAACAAAATACCATTTACCTTTCTGTTAGAGACCTTTAGGATCAATAATGAGATAAGAGCATTCCTCTCCAACTTGGGATGGAATGAGTTCATCTATCGAGATGAACTTGGTTATGAAGAAGGAGTGAGGGAATTCATGTGCATGGTAACACTAAGTCGCAAAGCAAAATCACAGACTAGGCAATATGGGTTAGTATTTTGTGCTTTTAGGGATCCTTATTTCATTACTTTCGAGCAATTGTCAAACCTTTTTAATCTTCAAGTTAGAGAGAATATCCTATTCATTATCTCCACACTGGACATAATCTATTTTGAGTTTTGGTCCAAAATTTCAATTGAGACCAATCACGACCCAAAAACTTCTCTAGCCAAATACATCAAAACTCTCCCCTTTTGGATATTTCATCGTATCGTCACCTTTTTCATAAATGCTAGAGGTGATGGTAATGAGAAGGTGTCTCAAAATGATCTAGCCTTTTTGTTCTATCTTGTTAAAAACAAACATATCCAAACCGATTGCTATCTTATGGATCAATTGATCCACATAAGCATTAAACCGAAGAGCCAATTCCTCCTCCCATCATATGTGACAACAATCGATCGCTTTGTTAGAGCTCTTAATGAGGAAAATGGAAAATTCCTCACTAAGAAACTCTTCCCTTCTCAAAACTTTCTTGACCTCACCTACTTGATAAATGCCAAAGCCATACACCCTGACACATATGCATATACCCTGGGTGCCTTTGGGGTGAAGAAGATGCAGACATCTCAAGCCTCTAAAAGGAATAGGCTCATAATTAAAGAAGGAAGCCTACCCGTCCCTCCTCCTCAACTAAAACCCAAAACCAAACTATCTCTGGCCACAATCAACCACAAGTTAAACAAGATGATTAGAATGTTGAATAGGAGATTCCTTCTCATCTCCCACCTTTACAGGGATATGGTGGATTTGCAAGAGAAATTAGGCGTTCCTACTTGCCATCTTCTTGATTTTGCTGAGTATGAGGATACCCCGAAAAATAAAGGCAATGACGAAGTTGAGGAAGGCAATGAAACTGAAGGCAGAGGCAATGATGATGAGGACGACATTTTTAAAGATGATGATGACTCTTTAATCTTCTAAAATAGGATTTCTTTGTATTTTCTCTTTGTTTTCTTAATGTAAAGTTGTTGATCCCACAACTTGCTTATAAGTAAAAATAAAGATGTTTATTTGTGAAATTCTTTATCTTATGTGATTGATTGAATCTACCTTTATGATTGCAATTCTTATACCTTTGCTCCTTATGAACACTTATATATTTGTTATACATTTGTTCTTTTCCCTTAAAAACCCTCTTTTTGATCTTGCCAAAGGGGGAGAGAAAGAATCAAGAAAGAATCTAAGGGGGAGAGAAAATAATTTGTAAGTAAATAGCATAAGTTAAGGAGAAGTATTGTATGTCATACCTAGAAATTTCACTTTGAATGTTTGAATGTCATGCTTAGAAAATTTCACTTTGATCTTTGTCTCAAAATTTTTAACTATTCATTGAATCATTCACCATTCCAACCTCACAACTTCAAAACTCATGCATTTATTTTTCCTTAGGATCAATCTAAATTGTCAAAAGAAAAAAGGGGGAGATTGTTGGACTAGGTTGGTTTAACCTAAGTCATACACCTCTTGTGATCTTGACAATAGAGATTGATCAGTTTTAATATTTTCATAATTATTATTTTGCAGATTATAAGTTAGAACTTTCATTGAAAGTAGGATGGAATTCAAAATCTCCAACAATGTAAAGATCATCCAAATTCGTGATGTGTGTATGGTAAATCGCGACCGTGAACCAATCACAAGAAAGGATGAAGCTAGACTAGAGAAATTCGTGGGTTATTTCACTGTCGCAAACCATCTAAAGTTTACAAAGCTTTAGTTATAGAGGAATTCGTGGTGAGTGTCATGCCAGGTTTACAACAGCGACTTTCATAGTGACAATGAAGGAAAGCAAAGCCATAACCATAGCTTATCAGGTATCCCAAGTGTTTGTTGAAAGATCAAAAATCATGAGAGCAAAAATTCAGTAGCGACCGCGAGTCAAGCAGTTAAAGCTTCATCACCAAACAGAGGAATTTGCGGTCTCAGTCACGCCTAAGTCTTAGGAATCTTGCGACTATAACTTTTGATAGTGGTTAGAACACAACGACTATATTTTCCTGGATAACCAATGGAAAGCTAACACAAAGATTAGCCATTAGACACAGACGGGGTTTTTTGCCAAAATTTTCAGCTCCATAATGGAAATTGAAAATTCGCGATCGCATAATGGTAGTAGTGATTGCGACTTTTACCTGACAAGCATTTAATGTTAAATCTACCTAGGACATCTTGGAGATTTATTGATAGTTTTGGTCTAACGTCTCTTCGGTGGATATGAGCTATAAATACTCTACCAAACATATGTAAATGTAAGAGAATTCATTAATTTGTAACTAATTTCTTGTCAATTTGCTACTCATTCTTTCAATTCTCATTTATGTGTTGATGATTGTTTGGTGTGAGCAATAAACACCATTGTAAGAGGTTTTAGTGTGAGCCTTGAAAACACTTGTGACAGGTTTTAGTGTAAACCTTGAAAACACTTGTAAGAGGTTTATTGTGTGAGCCTAGAAAATACAAGGTGTAAGGTTGTTGTGTGAGCCATAAACACAAGTTGTAAAGTCTGGTGTGAGCTTAAAAACACCTATTGAGTTGAGTTAAATACCCGATTGTAGAGAATTGGGGAGTGGACGTAAGGTTAATTAACACCTGAACTACTATAAGCACTTATGTCAAATTCTTTCTTCTCCTACTCATCTTCTTAAACACATTAACCCTCTTTTTAATTTTTAAATAGAACACCAATTCAACCTCCCCTTCTCGGTGTCGTAGGCCAACAAAGTTTCTTCCTTCCTTCATCAAGCGCCTTTTGTCTCAAAACTTTTTAGATAGGGTTGAGGCTACTTGGACTAATCACTGCATCTATGGCTTTTATACTAGCAAAGATCTACAACCTAAAAATGATGTGAACTATATGGCCTGGTTACATGACTTCTAAAATTGCAGGGATTTTTCCATCTCATCAATACATTAACAAACAATGGAGCTTTGTGAAAAAAAAGACTTTCATTTATTAGTTTTAGTTTAAAGACATGTTTGATCAAGTTTACTTTAATTATGTAAATGTATTTCCCTTTGATATGATGCTTAACATAAATCATTTACATTTTGTGTATTACACACTAAATAAATGCACAATCACTTCTTTTAATAATGGCATATTAGATTATCTCAGTACCTTGAACAACACCTCTGGCTAGCCAGTCCCTTATCGTTTAGCCTCGTCTTCTCCGTAGTAGCTCAACTGTTTTATCGCTGGTCTTCTAGTGGTTAGTCGCACTCTCTAGACTTTTACTTTATATATTTCATCTTCATGTTTTAATTTTTGACTAAGCTACCCTTCTGGGTTTTCAACTTAACGAGTATTTTTTTCTTTTTCTTTTCTTTAGATACACACACATACACACTAATTTTTACCTAAGTCACCCTTTTAAGTTTTAAGTTTTCAACTTAATGAGTTATTTTTACTTTTATGATACCTCAGGTGAAATACTTCTTGAGTTGGTCTAGGTTTACTAGTTCGATGAATTCATTCTCATCCATGTCTACTAGTTTCACTATACCTTATAAGTAGATCTGTTTGACCACTCTCACATGCCCTTTTACGTAGAAACTCTAAACCTTATATCATTCTAACTTAGTCCAAGGTAGAAATAGGCCTTTTCTCTTAATCCTTATGCATTCTCTAAATTTTGGAGGATATTAAACTCATGGTGTGCCTCTAAGGGCAATAAATCATTAAATAAGGCATTCGGGACTCCCCTATCCCCTACTTCTTCTCCCCTTATATAAGGACAAATAGCAGTGCAATAAATTGTCAATAATTAATTTGTACAAATTTTGATAAATTTTATCTTAAAATTATGTCACACAAAATTGGATGTATAAATTAATAGATAATTTTTTATTATAATTATTTCACATATATATATATATATATATATATATATATATAAGTTTGTAATTATCTATTAATTCTATTTTATTATGAAATATTTAATATTATTTATTTGATCAATTATCAGAAATTAGTTCATTCAAATTTAATAAATTTTCTTTTAAAATTGTGTCATATAACATTAAAGATATAAATTAATTAATAATTTTTTTTATAACTAACTCTATAAATAATTAAAAGTTTTTAGAAATTTGTTTATTATTTTACTTACTTGACAATAACTTTATAAAATAATAATTAAATTATAAATTACTATTTATATATTGATTTTGATCATTTAACTAATTCAATAATTATTTAACAAAATAATATTAAATTTAATTAAAATTTATTATTATAATTATACCACACAACGCGTGAGTTAATGACTAGTATATATTATTAATTTCAATCTCAAAGTTAGCTTTAAATTATTGTTTGTCATTGGTCAATTTATTATATATAATACACAAGTATGTGTCATTATTTTACATTATGTTATAGAAAACTATTATATTAAAAATTCTAAATAAAAAATTAGAAAATTTAACTACCATATTGAAAAATAAACCTTTCAAATAGAAAATTTTTTTAAAAAAAAAAACTTAAAAGTGAAAAAATTGTAAACAAAAAATCAAATTCATGTTTAATAAAATTTCTTTTAAAATTATGTCATACAAGATTAAAGCTGCGAAGAGGTGGAAGAACATCCTCGGTATGACCGCAGTAGTATGCTCCTACTGCGCTAATGTCCACCTTTCTTTAGTAGTTCAGTAGTTCATTTGGTTTGTGCAAGAATGCACCTGCTATGTACTTTAATCACATGAATGGCTTAAATTTTCATACAAAAGACACGCTTATATATGAATTTCAAGCGTAATAAGCAGCAACTTTTTTTTGTATCTAATTCAAAACTCCACACAACAGGTTAATAATTACCAGTTGCAGAAAAACAACACAAAACATATCCTGCCTGAGAGTCATTATGAACCACAAATGGTTGGAAATGGAAGCAACTAGCAACAAAAATCACAGCAAGCAGATCTCAAAGCAATACCATGTAGCTTGATTAACTGCTTTCTTTCTAAATCAAAAATTTATTCTCACCAAAACATGATGTTAGTCCAAGATGGTCATGACAGCTATACAATTAGTCAAGCATTTTATAAAACAGCGTACCCTGCTTCTTGTCCTCTAAATTTCATAGAATCTAACGAATGTTTATTTTAACCTTGTCAAAAGAATGTTGGCCAATGGGATAATAGACTGGTATATCCATCAGTAGCTTTGGACAGTTATGTACATCAATGCTCCCGAGACAATCACAAATCATTAGCCCATCACAAATGCACTTCAATTCTGGTAAATTTCTTAACCCGAAACTCCGTAACTTTGGGAGATAATATTCTCCCATTATAACTTCTTGTTCGGTTGCTATTCTATCCTCAATTGTTACACAATCTTCGACTTTAATAGAAACCAGGTTCTGGAAGTGCTGCAGCAGGTAAGGAGGGAAGAGCTTCTTAATGGTTGGACAATTGACAATGACAAAACTAGGACGATAGGAAAAGTAGGTTTCATAATTTAGCAATAGTGGTCGAAGAGCTTCTTGTCTGCTAATAAGGACACCGAAATTGTCCAGATTGTGAAGCTCTAGAAATTGAAGGCTTTCGAGCATGCCTGAAGCTGCTTGTGACGACGAAATGAAGCAGTCTTTCATTGCTGATTCTAATTGATAAGAACCTGATTGTTGCATATTTTAACGGAGAGACATCACACAAGCTTCTTGCATCTTTGCATTTTACAATGGCTAGTCCTTTCATGCCTTCTGGGAGGAGCTGAAAATCCCCTTCTTCGCCAATACTGCTGTTGTATAAGACGAGTTTACAACCCCTCACAATCCAAAGGAATATGATAGCAAAAACAAAACCGAACTTTGAATTGTTCAGTATCCTGGGCTAGTTTTCCTATTACAATATTGCATTTCCCTAGTAGACTCCACTAGTAAGTTTATGTTTCTTCCACAGATTCAAGATATGTATTGAAGTCCACAAGATCATAGAAACGGCGTAGCATAGTTTCCAACTTTTCAAGGATGCAACTTCCTCTCCTTCAACCGTTAATGTCCAAGGAAGTCCAAGGAATCGCAAATGAAACAGCTTAGCTAATGTTCCTGGATTAACTCCTTGATTTTTGTTCCATGGAGATCATGATACACAAAGCTTGGACAGCAACTCCTTGTCTTCAGGCACTTCTTCAAGTCCACTATTCCTGAGGTTAAGCCTCTTCACTGCCTTAAGATTTGCTAATGGTGGTACATGCCTTAGCTCTTCACATTCATTGAGCCATAATGCAATGAGATTGACTAAACCAGTGATAGAATTTGGTAATTTGCGAATTTTTGAAAAAGAAAGATCAAGAACCTTGAGCCCATGCAAATGCTTGAAAAAAGAGTCTCCAACCGATCTCAATTCACAGTTGAAACCCAACAATAGAGTTGAAAGATTGGGACACCTTGGTGAAAGTTAGAAGGAATTTCCTCAAAGAAATTCCATATCATTGAAACTCTCTTGAGATCTTCTGTCGAGCATTGCTCATTTGGTAAGTCTTCCAATTCCTCATGAGCTCTTGAGCTGTCTTCCATTATTTTAAGGGCCATGGTCCTAATCAAGATATGCATCATTGGAAATTCAGCATCTAAACAGACATTATGGATTATATTTAGTAATGTATGTCCCTCGTCCAATTCTTCCCTCCTGCTATTCATCCTCTTTATTATGCCTTCATCGATCAAATACTTCAAATCCTCATTTTCTATATCAATTTTATGATGTGGAAATATTGCACAATATACGAAACATCGTTTCAATATTGGATCTTTCAAGTATTCATAGCTAAGTTTAGTTTTTGAAACACCTCTTTATTAACTTGCCTTTGCATGAAACCTTCTCGTGCATTCCTCCATTGATGTATGTCAACCACTCCTCTCATATATCTTGTCATCACGACTATTCCAAGCGGCAAACCATCAAATCTATCTGCAACAACTTTTGCAATGTCCTCAATCTCTTGAGGAAGTCCTATATCATCCCCTAGTTCTTTATTTAACAAGTCATAACTATCCTTCTGAGAAAGAGTCTTCATTTTGATGTAGTGTTGGCAATTTATTTGTCTACACATCTAAAGATCGAGTTGTCAGGACCAATGCACACTCATTTAGGCCTACCGGAATTCCCACCTCTTGGAGAGGAATATAATCCCACACACCATCTAAAATCAGAATGGATTTCTTATTTTTGGTCAATTCTTTTGACAGCAATGCTACTTTTTTGTTCTCATCATATTCACCTGAAGATCTATTCCCAAAGCCATTTGAAATAGCATTCTGCAGTTTATGAATGCTGCAATTTGGTGACACATTGACCCAGCAAACATGATCAAACTTGTTTGGATCTTCTAGGAGTTTATTGTTGAGATGTTTCGCAAGCTCAGTTTTGCCAACACCCCCCTACCCATGAATACCAATTCTTAAGACATCATTCATCAACCAAGACCAAATCTGGTCAAGATGTCTTTCAAATGCTTCACCCACAAACTTTGCCGTCAGCATTGCACTACCTATAGTCTTAACTGGCTGCACAAGTCCTCCAACATTGTTCTCCATCTGACTTCCCACTTCTGCATACGGAAAGGTTATTCCTTCCCCCATTTCTTGTTCTAAGGTATGAACTTCACTTCGTGTCGTCCCTGTATCCATCACTTGATGTTCAGCTTCATTATTCTGTCTCCATGAACAAGTCGGAACTGTGAAAGTTACACCTCTAGTGGTTGAGCTTG
Organism: Omphalea diandra; assembly: GCA_949677035.1. Lineage (NCBI taxonomy): Eukaryota > Viridiplantae > Streptophyta > Magnoliopsida > Malpighiales > Euphorbiaceae > Omphalea > Omphalea diandra. Next base: position 1,803 of record CATIWR010020635.1, on the reverse strand, counting down.
ACATAGTCTTACGTTTTCTATGAGAGCTTTCAACTCTGATCGCTCGATTGGCTTCTTCCTGAATATTCTCTGGAATCATTGGATAAACATTAATATCATGTCCTTCAATTTTTGCCAAATACCATTTCAACCTCGTAATACTCCAAGCATAGTCTCCTTCACAAAAGTTACACCGGAAGCCAGTAGGATTTGATTTTGTGGCATATTTCCAGAATGGATCTCTTCCCTCCCCATAATTTTTTATTCTGTGGACACAACAAAGCTTCATGAAAAATGTTGATTCATGGATTATTATGTTAAGTAAACTGCTAACTGTGAACTTTTCGATCCAAAATTATTTAGGATTTCCCAGGTAGCTAGTTTGGGTAATTTATATAAACAGTCACTCATTTACAAGCTAAATTCTATTGAGTCACAAAAAAATGATTTTCATTATTACGATCATTCAACTTTTATTAATATTACAATCAAATTTAATTAGTTAATTTTCATCAAATTCTAACTAAAAACATATTAAAATTTGTTATTTTATTTACAGCCAAATAAAAAATTTTCAAAATAGAATTGTTTCTTACTTTATAAAAATTGTCAAATCTCAATAACTTTAGTAAAAATTTGACCAAAATTAACTTATTTGATTTTATTACAATAATAATAATAATAATAATTAATAAGAATTATTATTATTATTATTATTATTATTATTATAGAAGTTATTTGATGAAAATAAGTTTTTTCTAACTGAAACATAATTTAAATCATAATTGAGTGACTATCAACAGAAATCATCGTAGCTACTTTATAAGGAAAAGCAATATTAAAGGTGATTTTAGAATATGTGATATGTATTGAATTTCACCAGTAACAGTCTTGCTCAGTCAAGACTGACATTGCATGAAGCAGAGTCGGTAAGTATTTGATTCAGAATTGTCGAATGCTTTTGAGATTGAGAATTCAAATTTAAATTATAAAAGAAAAAAAAAAGGCAAAGCATTTCTATATATATGAGAGAGAGAAAGCAAAGCCTTTCAATAAATTTTTGAATATATATATATATATATATATATATATAAAAGCAAATCTAAGCATATATAAATTTGAAGACTACCCATTTGATGATATTTTGATTTAGAAAATACAAGTCAAGAAAAAGCTTCATATATCAAAATGTCAAACTCCAAAGAATAAATTAATTAAGAAACCAAGCTTATTCCATGGATGATTAGCTAGCATGAGCCACTATGCTCGTGTCAGTCAGCATCTAGTAGCAAACTTTTTGAAGCTTTTTCGTGTTTTACTGATGTAACAAGACATTGATATACGCCTTCTGTAGACTTTTATTTGATATTATTTATTTAAATTTATATAAAAAATTTTCAATTAATTTTTATATTTTATTATTTTTAAAATATTTATTATTATTAAATTTTATAATATAAATTAATTAATATATTTTATTAATTAATTATAATAATAATAAATCAATACAACTTTAATCTTTTTTTTTTAATTTAATCATACTAGTACATATTTGATTTAGAGTTTTTTATTGGCGTTCAAGTATTGAATATTTGAATGCTAAAAAAAGTATTTGATAAATATCAATAATCAACATTTCAATTTAAAAGTCAGCATTTAATGTTTAGAAAATATAACTGAACATTAAAACTAATTTTTCTAGCATTTGAATATAAAAGCTAACATTTAGAATTTTTATTTAGTATTAACTTTATATTTATCATTATTTACAATTATACAAGTTAGTATTTCATTTAAAATTAATTAAAATATAAAATAATTATC
>CATIWR010020630.1:0-13626 GCA_949677035.1 Omphalea diandra | reverse complement strand
TTTTTTTTTTTTTTTTTTTTTTTTTTTTTTTTTTTTTTTTTTTTTTTTTTTTATTTTATTTTATATTTTATATTTTTTTTTTTATTTTTTTTTTTTTTTTTTTTTTTTTTTTTTTTTTTTTTTTTTTTTATTAATTCTATTTTTTTTTTTTTTCATTTGCTATTTTCAACCCCCCCCCCCCCCCCCCCCCCCCTTTTAGGGCACCAATGGATAATAATTGGTATAATAGCCTATCTCTCTATCAAGGCTTAATGGAAGTCCTATCTCTGGATGAACTTATGGGAAAGCTTCTGACTCATGAAATCATACATTTGAAAGCTCTAGAATGAGAAAGAAAGACTTGGATCTAAAAGCCAAAGAGGTACGCTCTGAATCCTCCTATTTTTCTTGCTTACTAACATCTTCTTCTAGTGATGATGAAAATAACAGCAAAGATAAGCAACTTGATCTCATAACAAACAAAGTCAAAAGATTTCTTTCGAAAAGGAAAAGCATAAGGAGATATTAGAAGAAAAGTAGTAAGAGTTAACTCATTTACTATGGATGCAATGAGAAAAGGCACATCAAGTCAGATTGTCCTAAGGTAAAAAAGAGCAAAGTTCCTATTAAGAAATACACTTATAAGAAAGACACAAAACTATATAAAGCTACTTGAGATGATACAAGTGACTTCGAACCTGATGAGGAGGACAATAGAAAAGAGATAGCCAATCTATGTCTCATGGCAATTGAGGAAAGATCAAATAAGTCCTCAAGTAAGAACTCCTCCAATAACAATACTAGTAGCATTGGTGAGAATGAGGTAAATCATTCTGACTTTTATTATAGGGATGAGCTATATTATATCATTACCAAGCTAACCATGAAAGTGGAGACTCTTAAGTCTAACAACTCTACTATTAAGAAACAGAATAAATCCTTTAAGGATTATTCTAAGAGTCAAAAGACCTTGGCTAAAGAGGTTGAGTCTCTAACTGCTAAAAACTCTAACCATAGGGATAATCTCAGTAAATTTACTAAATGGAAGGAGAAACTAGACTCCATCCTAGAATTTCAAAGAAGCCCATCCATAAAACATGGACTAAGATATAATGCTTCTACCTTTACTGCTGCTCCTACTTCCAAGACAATCTTTGTTAAGGCTACTGAAGTTAGCATGCCTAAACATATAAGAATGCCTAAAGTTTTCATAAGGGAAAATGCCAAGACCAATGGCACAAAAGCTAAGTCTTAGTCCACTCACACACAATTGGGATGTGCTCCTTCCAGAGCTAACTATGCCTACATGTGTTACGCTTACAAGCCTAGGAAATAGTCTCCAAAAGCACAAAAATTGTCATACTCATGCTTATAGGTTTACACCTTATACGAGAGCACCTTACATAAGAAAAACACTTCCAAACAATTAGCTCATAGAAGTTATAAACCTCACAAACACCACATACATGTTTTACCTAGAAATAAGACACTAGTGCATTTTAATGATGAGTGCTTCTATTATGGTGTTTATGGCCACATTGACTATCATTGCCTTGCCAGAAGGCACTATGAGCAACTGGCTATAACTAACCCTCTAGGACCCAAGAAAATTTAGGTACTTAAGACTTGATCCCTTTTATTTTTGTAGATGTGCTTGAAATCTTAAGTTGGAAAGCAAGAGTGGCATCTAGATAGTGGATGTTTAAAGCACATGACAGGAGAAAAGGGAGTTCTTTACACAATTAGAGAAATTTGAAGGACTAAAAAATGTATCATTTGGAGACAATAGGAAAGTCAAAATCATTGGCATAGGTAAAGTTGGTAAAGATTTTGATTCACCCATTCTTGATAAAGTTTTGCTTATTGATGGACTCAAACATAATCAATTGAGTGTAAGTCAGCTTTGTGACAAAGGCCTCAAAGTTATGTTTAAACCAAAAGCTTGCTACATGTCAAAAATGAGTGACAACAAAATCATGTTCTTTGGTAGAATAATTCATAACATTTATGTGATTGATTTAAATTCTTGTATTAACAATGTTGCAAAGTGTCTAGTATCTATAATGATAAAGGAAAAACCTGGCATAAAAGGCTAGGACACCCAAGCATAGAACTCTTTAATAAGCTAAAAAATAAAAACTTAGTTAAAGGATTACCTGAAATCAAGTTTGCAAAAGAAGGAGTTTGTGAAACATGTAAAAAAGGAAAGCAGGTAAAATCTTCGTTCAAAGCCAAGAATAGAGTAAGTTCATCTAAACCTTTGCAATTGCTTCACATGGACTTGTTTGGATCCACTAAAGAATCTAGCTTATGAGGCATGTATTATGCATTGTCAATACAGATGATTACTCTAGGTACACTTGGTTGTTATTCCTTCCTCACAAGGATTATTGCTTTGATGCTTTTAAGACCTTTGCTAAGAGAATTTAAAATCAAAAGTATTTAAAGATCTCTTCTATTAGAAGTGACCATAGAGGAGAGTTTGAAAATGCAAAATTTCATAGCTTTTATGCGGAGTATGGTATCTCACACAACTTTTGCACTCCTAGAACACCACAACAGAATGGTGTAGTAGAAAGGAAGAATATAACTCTTTGAGAAATGGCTAGGACCATGTTGAATGAATGCAATCTTCCTAAATACTTTTTGGTTGAAGATGTAAATACTTCTTGTTATGTGTTAAATAGAGTGTTGATTAGACCCTCATTGAAGAAAGTACCTTGTGAGTTATGGAACAATAGGAAACCCAAGATTACATATTTTTGAGTCTTTGGTTACAAGTGTTTTATTCTACACACTAAAGATAACCTTAGCAAATTGTCTCTAAATCTATTGAATGAATTTTTGTTAGATACTCTACAACCAGCGAAGGATATAAAGTGTTCAACAAGAGAACTCTTATTGTTGATGACTTTATGTATGTTGTTTTTGATGAATATGATCCCACTTCCTTAAGGAAAGAAGAAAATGTTGATGATCTTGTAGGTCCTATGAGTAAGCTGAATATAGAAAAAGAAAAGAAAAATATGGATACAAGAAGTGAGGAGTAAGGAAAATTCAAATGAATCTATTCTTACTCCAAATGAAGGGCAAACTCAGCTAGAAAAGGATTAGGTCTTCAAGAAAGATCATCCAAGAGATCTCACCATAGGTAATGCAAATAGCTAAGGCAAGTTAGCAAATGATCCACTTTAACTTTAAGATCCAATCACAAGGGGAAGGCTAAAGAAGTTTAATAAGGCAATTGGAGCATTCACGCAACAAGGAGTTACACTTGGATTAGCCCAAGAAGAGCAAAGGATGTGTGAAGCTCAATTAAAAGCTGATGGGAGCTTAAACTATTCAAATAGAGCACTTAACTTAGTATAATGGAACCTAACTTATGGAGGGAATCCAAGCATATCCCAATTCAGCCAAGGCATGTAAAAGGTAGCCCAAATCATGTAACAAGGAAATAAGGCCCAAAGTCAAAAATTCTTGTAAGATTTCCTTAGTTGGTAATGTTTCCTAATGGCATTAGGATTTCCTTGTTAAACTGAATCCTTATCCTTTTTTATTTAAGATTATTGTTCTTTAGTTAGGAAAATATATTGGTCTAATCTTGTTAACCAATCATAATGTTTCTTTAATTTTTCCTATTTAGTTTATGATTGTCTTTTCCTTATTACATTGGGAAATATTAAATTTTGTTAAGGATTGTAAACTAAATCCCAACTAGTTTTGGATTAAGTATTGTAAGGCTATAAATAGCTCTCATATTTAGCTAAGAGGAATTCATTCAATCAATATTATTATTGTTAGCAATTTTGCTTATGAGATTAAATTCTCTTCTTGAGTTCTTGAGTGGACTTGGTGAGATTGTTAAGTGAAGACTTAATAATTTCACAAACTTGTTAATTCTGATCTTAAATTGCTTGGTTGATTTAGGGTTTGAGTTAATGCAACTTTGAATCTTTATAACTTTGGTTGCTAGAAACAAGTTTTCTAGCATACGGGTTTGATAGATTTCTAGCATACGGGTTTTCTAGCTGGGATTTAAAGATAAAAACTTCAATACTTGGTTTGATAGATTTTAGGCAACTATCTTTTTAGCATACGGGTAAAGATCAATCCAACCTTGTTCGTATCATTTGGTATCAGAGCTAAGGCTTCAAATCAAGTAAGTTATCTCCAATAATTTATTGTTCTTTGTGTTCTTATCATTTTTGCATCAATTTGGGTCATATCTCCTTTATAGGGCTTCAATTCTGTTTATTCTTATTCTTTCATATTTAGTTCTATTTTCTTTACTTTTCTTCAACCAAATTAGTTTGTTTTATCATATTTATTTATTGTTTTGTGTTTAGTTCCATTTTTGGACCATTAACATTAAGAAAATCATAATAAGATTACATATTGTAAAATTAGAAAGATTCCTATCTCTATTATGTTTCTTTATGTTTCTTTCATCCCAATTCATTTTTCTTTGTGTCCTAAACATTCTTTCTATGTATAGGGCCGAACCAAACTCATCCAAATTAAAAGAAAATGCAAATTGTGATTAGCACTCGATTGCTCAAATTCAGCTTTCATTAATTTCTTTGCATTGTTAAGTTGTTCTTTGTGTTTCTTTTGATTCCACTTATGTTTAGCTTCAAAAAAGAAAGAAAAAAAGAAAAAAAATCAAAGTATAAGAAAGGAAGAAAAAAAGAAAGAAGGAAAAGAAGATAAAATCACATTGAACTTGTTTGCAAACTAAGTAGCAAATTTTAGAGTTATCATTAGTATTTGACTTAGGCTATAAAATCCCCATTTATTTCAAGTTCAATTTCAGTCTTGACTTTTGATCTTAAATTTCAATTAGGCCTTTAAAGATTTGTTTCTTGCACTAATTGTATTAATTATGATCCTTTATTTGCTATGTCTTTCTTAGGTTAGTTTTCTTATTTGTGTTTGGTTGGTTTAGGCTTGAATTCAACATAAAGTAACTAGAGTCCTTAGAGAACTTAAAGAAAAGAACCCACGAGAGGTAAAAGGCAAGAGTGGTGAGCTTAAAAGAGGGTAAAAGCCTATTTTGAGTTAAACACAAGTGCGAGTACTATCTTTTGAGTGTAAACACATAAGAGAGTATTTGGTGAGGTTTTCTTTTATTATTTGCTAATAATGGCAGATCCTAAAGAAGAACAAGATTGGAAGTCGTTCATGAAAGCTTCACAAGCTCATATGGCCCAAATTGAGAAGCAATTCCAAATAATGCATGAGAAGATTAAAAGCTTACAAATCGCCTCAAATTCTAACTCCACCTGTACCAATTATAAGGAACCAAGGCATGGGAGGATTGTTCAAGATGATGAAGGGGGTGATTCCAAGAAAGGCTACTCACAAAGATCTAATAAGCAAAATGACAATCTCAATAGCATCAAGATGAAGATTCCTACCTTTAGCGGTTCCAATGATCCCAAAGCCTATCTATCTTGGAAAAAAAAGGTAGATTTTATTTTTGATTGCCATAACTGTAATGACAATAAAAAGGTTAAATTAACTATTGTTGAATTTGTGGGATACGTTCTTGTATGGTGGGATCAAATTAGAAGTATTCAAAGAAGATGTGGGGATCCACCAATTTATACTTGGGTAGATATGAAGAGGGCCATGAGAAATAAATTTGTTCATAGTTATTACCTTAAAGATATACACAAAAAGTTGCAAAGACTTATATAAGGTAATAAGAGTGTGGAAGAGTATTATCAAGATCTTGAAATCACCTTGATGAGGGTAGAACTTGAATAACCTATGGAGCAAACTTTGGCACATTTTCTTACTACTCTCAATGGAGAAATCGCAAATGAAGTTGATCTAAAACATATGACACTTTGGAAGAGTTGTATCACCTTACAATTATGGTGGAAAGACAACATAAAAGTAAACATTCTAAGCCCAATTTTAATTCAGTTTCTTAGACTAACAAGTTTAAAAGTGGTGACAAACCCAATAATAGGCCCAAGACCGAACCATCAAAAAAGGAAAGAGGGAGCAAGCCCAACTCTAATGCTAAGGTTAAGCCCCTTAAAAGGCCAAGTTCAACTATTTGCTTTAAGTGTTGAGGGAGAGGACATATGGCACATGATGGCCCGAACTAAAGGACCATGGTTTTGTGTAATGGAGAGATAGCAAGTGATGATGAAGATGATGGCTATGCAATCGACCCCGAGATGCCACCATTGGAAGATACTAGTGATGATGATTTTTAGGATCCAAATGAGGTAACTAGTAAAAACATTATTGTGGCTAGGCATTCTTTAAGTGTGCAAGTTAAGGGTGATCAAATTCAAAGGGAAAATATTTTCCATTCTAGGTGTAGGATAAATGGTAATTTATGCCTTACTATTGTTGATGGTGGCAGTTGTACTAATGCGACTAGTACCTATATTGTTGAAAGGCTAAATTTACCAACCATAAAACATCATAAACCTTATAACTTGTAATGGCTAAATGATAATGGAGAAGTAAAAGTCAAAAAGCAAGTTTTGATATCATTTTCTATTGCCAGATATAAGGATGAGGTGCTTTATGACGTTATTCCTATGCAAGCTAGTCATATACTTTTGGGTCGACCATGACAATTTGATAAGCGAGCCAAACATGATGGGTTCTTTAATACTTATGAGTTTGATTTTAGGGGCAAGCATATTACTTGTATTTTTTAACACCTCAACAAATTTTTGAGGAGTAAAAAGTAATGAGAGAGAGAACACACATTCAACCAAGAAAAAGAAAAAGAAAAAAGTAATACGATAAAAGGAGAGTAGTGAGAAAACCAAAGAGGGATGTGCGATTAGAGGCAGAAAAAGAGAGCAAAGAGGGGATGCCAAAAAAAAAAGTGAGGGGCATGCAAAAGGAGAGAGTGTGAAAAAAGTTATAATTGCAAAAGAGAGGGATGTGAGGAAAGCTTTGCTAACCAAAACACCCATGGCTATGATTTTGTACAAAGATATGAAACTAACGCATTTTTCTTTTAGTGATGATCTTACAAATATTCTTCCTAGTGGTTTTGTTTCCTTGTTACATAACGTTTCAGATTTGTTTCCTCACGAGGTGCCTAAAGGATTGCCACCCTGAAGAGGAATTGAACACTAAATTGATTTCATTCTGGGCTCTCAAATTCTAAATAGGCTAGTTTGTAGAAGCAACCCCGATAAGACAAAGGAGCTTTAAAGGCAAGTAGAAGAGCTTATGGAAAAAGCTTGGTAAAGGAAAGTATGAGTCCTTGTGCGGTTCCTATTTTATTAGTACCTAAAAAGGATGGATCTTAGCGCATGTGTGTTGATTGTAGGGCTAATAATAAGATAGCCATTAAGTATAGACATCTGATTCTTAGGTTAAATGACATGTTAAATGAATTGCATGGTCCATGCTTGTTTTCTAAAATTAATTTGAAAAGTGGTTATCATCAAATTAGGATGCGTGAAGGGGATGAATGGAAAATAGCTTTTAAAACTAAATATGGATTGTATGAATGGTTAGTTATGCCTTTTAGGCCAACTAATGCCCCTAGCACTTTCATGAGATTGATGAACCATATCCTATGTGCATACTTAGGAAAATTTGTAGTTGTTTATTTTGACGACATTCTTGTTTATTCTAAGTCTTTAGCAGAGCATTTAGAGCATGTAAGATTAGTTTTTTGAAGTTTTCCAAAAAGAAAAGTTGTACGTTAACTTTAAAAAGTGTTCTTTTTGTACTTCTAAGCTTGTTTTCCTAGGTTTTATTATTAGCGAAGATGGAATAAAAATTGATAAAGAAAAAGTAAGTGCCATTAAGGCATGGCCGATTCCATCTAGTGTAAGTGAGGTAAGGTCTTTTCATGGTTTAACAAGTTTTTTATAGGAGGTTTGTAAAGGATTTTAGCACTATTGTGATTCCCTTAACTGAAATTATAAAAAAGAGTGTTGGTTTTAAATGGGAGGAGGCACAACAACATGTTTTTGACTTATTGAAATCTAAATTAACTAGTGCACCTTTATTAGCTTTGCCTAACTTTGCTAATACTTTTGAAATTGAATGTGATGCCTCAGGTTTAGGTATTAGATCTATTTTAATGCAACAAGGAAGGCCCATAACTTACTTTAGTGAAAATATTAATGGACATTCATTGAAATATCCAACTTATGATAAAGAGATGTATGCTTTGATTAGGGCTTTGTAAACGTTGCAACATTATCTTTGGCCCAAGGAATTTGTCATTCATACGGACCATGAATCTCTTAAATACCTTAAAGGACAACATAAATTGAATAAAAGACATGCTAAGTAGAGTGAATTTATTGAGTCTTTTCCATATGTCATAAGGTATAAATAAGGTAAGGAAAATATAGTGGTCAAGGCACAATCTCAAATGTATACGTTTCTTTCTATTCTTGATGTTAAATTACTTGGTTTTGAGTATATCAAAGAATTGTTTGCTAGAGATTCAAATTTTTGTGATTTCTTTGCAAATTGTGAAAAAAGTGTTTTTGATAGATTCTTTAGGCATGATGGTCACTTGTTTAAAGATTAACTTTATGTGCCTAATAGTTTTTTACGTGAATTGCTAGTTAGGGAAGCCCATAGTGGTGGACTTGTGAGTCTTTTTGGAGTTCAAAAGACTTTAGATGTTTTGCATGAACACTTTTATTGGCCCAATATGCGAATTGAAGTTCAAAAGGTGTGTGATAGATGTGTTGCATGCAGACAAGCTAAATATAAATCAAAACCATATAGTCTTTATATGCCTTTGCAAGTTCCTAGTTCACTATGGGTTGATATATCTATGGATTTTATTTTGGGGTTACCTAGGTCAAAACGTGGTAATGATTCTATTTTTGTGGTTGTTGATAGATTTTCTAAAATGGCACATTTTATTGCATGTCACAAACTGATAATGTCATTAACATAGCTAATTTATTTTTCAAAGAGATTGTGAGGTTACATGGTGTGCCTAAAACTATTATTAGTGATAGGGGTACAAAATTCTTAAGTTTCTTTTGGAAAACAATGTGGGAAAAATTGGGGACTAAATTGTTATTTTCTTCTTCATGCCACCCACAAACTGATGGTCAAACTGAGATTGTAAATAGGACTAGAGGACAACTTTTAAGAGTTTTGATAAAAAGGAATTTAAAGTTTTAGGAGGAATGTTTACCACTTATAGAATTTGCATATAATAAGAGTATGCATTCTTTCACACATTATTGCCCTTCTGAGATTGTTTATGGATTTATACCATTGAATGCTTTGGATTTATCTCCTATTCCTTCTAACTTGCAAATTAATATGGAAGGTAAAAGGAAATCTAAATTTGTTAAACAATTACATGAGAAGGTGTGTTTGAATATTGAAAAGAGGAATGAGCAAGTTGCGAAAAATAAAAATAGGGGTGAAGTTAAAGTAGTATTTTAATTGGGTGATTAGGTTTTGGTACACTTTAGGAAAGAAAGGTTTTCTAACCTTAGAAAAAGTAAGTTAGACCTTAGGAGAGATGGACAGTTTCAAGTCTTAGAGAGGTTTAATGAGCATGCTTACAAGTTAGACCTGCCTAGTGATTATAATGTTACTGCTACATATAACGTTATTGATTTATCTCCTTTTGATTTTGATGAAGGTATTGACTTGAGGATGAATCCTCTTAAGGAATAAGGGAATGATTGAAATAGCTAAGGCAAGTTAACAAATGATCCACTTCAATTTCAAGATCTAATCACAAGGGGAAGGCTAAAGAAGTTTAATAAGGCAACTTGAGCATTCATGTAATAAGGGGTTACACTTTGATTAGCCCAAAAAGAGCAAAAGATGCGTGAAGCCTAATTCAAAGCTAATAGGAGGTTAAACTATTAAAATGGAGCACTTAACTTAATACAATGGAGTCTAACTTATGGAGAGAACACAAGCATAACCTAATTTGGCCAAGGCATGTGAAAGGAAGCCCAAGTCGTGTAAATAAGGAAATAAGGCCTAAAGTCAAAGATTCTTGCAAGATTTCCTTAGTTGATAATGTTTCCTAATGGCATTAGGATTTCCTTATTAGACTAAATCCTTATCCTTTTCTATTCAAGATTATTATTCTTTAGTTAGGAAAATATCTTAGTCTAATCTTGTTAACCAATCATAATGTTTCTTTAGTTTTCCTATTTAGTTTAGGATTGTCTTTTCCTTATTACATTAGGAAATATTGAATTCTATTAGGGAATGTAAACTAAATTGCAATTAGATTTGGATTAAGCATTATAAGGCTATAAATAGCTCTCATATTCAGCCAAGGGGAATTTATTCAATCAATATTATTATTGTTAGCAATTTTGCTTATGAGATTAAATTCTCTTATTGAGTTATTGAGTGGACTTGGTGAGATTGTTGAGTGAAGGCTTAATAATTTCACAAACTTGTTAATTCTGATCTTAAATTGCTTGGTTGATTTAGGGTTGTGTTAGCACAACTTTTAATCTTCATAACTTAGGCTGTTAGAAACAAGTTTTCTAGAGATCTAGTTGGGATTTAAAGATTAAAGCTTCAATACTTGGTTTGATAGATTTTGGGCAACTATTTTTTTAGCAAACAGGTAAGGATCAATCCAACCTTGTTTATATCAATAGGTGATCCATCAAATCATGTAACAACTAGATCATCATTTAGAAATGTGTGTAACAATCTTACTTTTGTTTCCCTTATTGAGCCTAAGACCATATATAAGGCCATAAAAGATGAGCATTGGATTCTTGCTATGTAAGATGAACTCAATCAATTTGAAAGAAATAAAGTATGGACCTTAGTTCTTAGACCTCAAAGACACTCCATTATTAGAATGAAATGGATCTTTAGGAATAAGCTTAATGAGCATGGAACCATAGTTAAAAACATGGCTCAGTTAATAGCCAAAGGCTACCAAGAAGAGGGAATAAACTTTGATGAAACTTTTACCCCCTGTTGCAAGGTTGGAGGGCATTAGGATTTTACTTGCATTTGCTTCTCATATGAATTTTAGATTATATCAAATAGATGTCAAAAGTGTTTTCCTAAATGTCTACATTAATGAAGAAGTGTATATTGAACAACCCCCTAGTTGGAAAGTCATTGTTTTCCTAACCATGTGTTCAAGCTCACTAAAGCCTTATATGGCTTGAAGTAAGCTCCAAGAACTTGGTATGAAAGGTTGAGCAACTTTATTGTAAAGAAAAGGTTTTCCAAGGGATGGTAGACACAACACTCTTATCTAAAGAGAGAAAAGGAGACTTATTACTTATGCAAATATATATAGATGATATTATTTTTGGTGCCACTAATGTTTGCTTATATGAAGATTTCTCAAAAGTAATGAAAAGTTTATTTGAGATGAGTATGATGGGAAAACTCAAGTTCTTTCTTAGATTACAAATCAGGTAAGAAAATAAGGGAATCTTTATCAACCAAGCCAAATAAACAAAGAACTAATCAAAATATTTGGTATGAAGAACAATAAACCTTGTAAAACCCCAATGAGCACCAATATCAAATTAATCACACATGAACATGGTAAGATTGTGGATAAAAAGTTGCATAGAGGTATGATTGGTTGTCTTCTTTATCTTATTGCATTTAGGTCTGATATCATGTTTAATGTATGTTTATGTGTAAGATGTCAGTCTAATCCTAAGGAGTCTCACTTGCATGATGTAAAACACATACTCAAATATCTTAATGGTACTCTCAACTTAGGACTTTGGTATCCTAAGAATTCCTCATTTGAATTAAATGCATTTTCAGATGCTGATTTTGCTGGTTGCACCGTAGATAGAAAAAGCACTTCAGACACATGTCAATTACTACGTGAATGTTTAGTATCTTAGAGTAACAAAAAGCAAAATTTTATTGCTTTATCTACAACTGAAGCTAAGTATATGACAGTAGGTCTTTGTTGCTCTCAAATCCGATGGATGAAGCAATAACTTTTTGACTACAATATTATTGTAAAACAAGTGGCCATCAAATGTGATAACACTAGTGTCATCACTTATCTAGAAATCCCATTTAGCTTTCTAAGAGTAAGAATATAGGTATAAGATATCACTTTCTAAGGGATCATGTTAAAAATGGTGATATTGTGTTAGAATTTGTTGATAGTAGCCATCAATTGGTAGATATTTTTACTAAACCTCTTTGTGATGAAAAGATGCAATTCATCAGAAGAGAACTTGGAATGATTGATGGAGATACATTGAGTTGACATCAACAGGTTATTCTCTTTCACCCTTATTAATTCATGCATAATCTTTATTAATTGATTGATGAAGTATTATGTGAATTGATCTTAATTAAAATCTTTAAATTTAATAAGCTAAATATTTTGATTATGTATTGTCTTGATCAAATTTGCCTTTATTCATTAAATTCATGACCATATCATTGAGTTTGATTAATAATCTACATCAACTTAGTTTTAAAAAATGTTTGCTTATTTGAAAAATCTTTTTGAACTTGTTTTTGCCTTAGAAAAAATGGCCAATGACTATTCCGAATTTTCCAACGATCATCGTGTTGTTAATATTTTACAAATCTAAAGGTTATAGGAGGAGATTCTCATGCATATTCATAAGAGGGGACCATCAACTTCATATTTTTTGGGAAGAAGTACACTCTAAGGCCAATTGAGTAGGCTAAATGCTTTGATGCTTCTACAACTAGAATAGTAAAGCATTCCCCCACTTTTAAAGTGGATGTGAACCAATTCTAGAAATCCATCATAGATGAGAAAAACAATTATAATAGTAATAATAGTAAGGCGTCGAAGATTCAAAGCTGAGCTTAGAGGATCACACATCGATTTACAACATGGAACGTCAATGGCAAAGCCAAATCAAACTGTAACTACATCAGGACTGATCTCTTTTATCTGTGGTGCATAAAGATCAAACAGAGAATAAACACTCCATTGTTCTTGTGCAAAGGGTTAACAGTTAAGTAGACAAGGCAAATGAATTTGTAATAGGGCATTGCATCATTCGAATTACCAAGTTCGTAAATGCCATACCCTCAACTTAAGAGGAATTTGAAGCAAGGAACATTGTGTTAGAGACAACTGCCACACAATGAGTCCATTAGTGAAAATATAGGGATTTTTCAAAGGCTCAACTTATGTATGATAAAGAGAATTCTAGAGGAAGGAGAAACCCCTGGACTAGACCTAGATGATAATAAAGTTTAGGAAACCATCCGAACATGCATTACTATTGTGGAAGAGAAAAATACAAGTGCTCCTACTACTACTTTTACTTTTTCCTTCACAGAATTTGAGAAAAAGGTCCTTGATCAACTTGCCATAATTACGAATTTTGTTCAGAATGCTAAATTTTCCATCGTCACCCTTCATCAAAAGGTTCAAATACCTCAAAGGGATATCAAATTTAACATCCTTAACCCAAATTATGCATTTTAATTATGTTATATTTGAATATATGCATTGGATAAATAATTGTTTAGACATGTGAATTGGAGAAACACGACGATGACACTTGCATTATTACATTTGGGACACTTAAACATATATGTAATGTTTGTATGGTTGCATGGAAAATTATCTTATGTTGTGTGCATGTTATAGTATCATAAATAATGGTATTTTAGAGCTTATAGTGAAGAAGAGGGATTAAAAGAGGAAAC
>CATIWR010020585.1:0-20076 GCA_949677035.1 Omphalea diandra | reverse complement strand
ATAATTATATATAATTAATATTAATATATATTATATTTTTTTTATTTTAAAAATATATTTTATATATATATATATATATATATATATATATATATATATATATATATATATATATATATATATAAAGTCAAGACAAAATGTTGATGGGACGAAATTTTTTTGAATTTGGCTATAGACAAGTTATTGTTAAATTTTTCATATACATATATATGACCTTATAATAAATATAAAAATTAGTCATAACTTTCCATGTATCTTTTTATTTATTATTTTAATTTAATATTCATTCATTTTTAAATTCAAATACATGTATTGGAAGAATTTTATTAATAATTTATTATTTTTTAAATATTTTAAATGTATTCATTATCCGCTATTCTATTATTAAAAATAACTAAATAACACATTTTTATAGTTGTAGTATCTATTTCATTTTCATTAAAAATATTTTGTTAGTAATTACAAATCAACAATTTACTAATATGTTTAAAAAATAATTAAACATTTATTTAAAATATAGATAGAAATACAAGCACACCACACGGATTTTTGATTAGTTATAATAAGAAATGAGAGATAATATAACTAGGAGTTTACACTAATCTTGCTAAGGCAAATCAAGCCGTGAATGATTAAAGATTATACATACAGTTAGAATAATCCAAAATATATAAAATACAAACCATGTGAAAGTGAAGAGGTCATATTCTATTAGTAATAAATTGTTAGCTATTTCTATTAATATTAGCCAGGTCCTATTCGTAATATATAAAAGTTATTATATTTCTATTCATCTTAATATTAATATTAATATTTACCAAAACATCTATTTGTATTACCTATTTTATTATGTTGATGAAAAAGGAAGAATAATTTTATAATTACTAAAAAAATATTTTTTTATTTATAAATATATTTCCTTCTGTGTGATATATATGTGTATATATATATATATATATATACACGTCATATTTAACAAAAAAAGGTAAATGTCCTATTCATTTTTGAAATGGGTTGGGTATCGAAGAGTGGGACAATGATGCAGCAAATACATTAGAATTACTAAACCGATCAAAATTTTGTTTCATTTGCTAATAATATATATCCCAAAGCTTGACCTAAAATATTTGACAAAATAATATATACATTATGTATAGATTTGGCAATGAGTTAAGCTATATTTGTTTAAGTAACATGAAGATGGGATTTCAAACACCCACTGATAAAATACTAGATTAAAGAAATACTTGTTTAAGCGATATGAAGATGTGATTTCAAATATTTAATGATAAAAGTGAGATTAAGAAATAAATAATCAAATTTTATGGCATTGATAGAAATATGTATAATATATATGTGGGTTTTGGTTAATGCGTAGATCATTTTTTTTAAAGAAAAGATAAGTAAATATATTACATGTAAGTAAGTGATTATATAGTAATTCGGTATTTATATAAAAATACATTTTAAATATTTTTCACATTGAAAGTATACTTTAGATGAAATTTTTTTATTAATAAAATTAAAAAATAATTTTTTAGTCAATAAAATTTAAAAAATAATATATTTCATTATAAATTTTAATCATATCTTCTTTTTTCATATATACATGTTGACTCATATCCAAACTTTTATATATAACATAGATTTAAATTTATTTATTAAATAAAATAATAATTTATTAATTTCTAAAGTGAACAATAAAGTAAGCTATACTTTTTTTTTAAATCTAAAACAACAGATAAAAAGAAACAATAATAAATAATTTACTTCTTCATTCATCTCAATTTGTAATTAAGAATTACAACTTGCAGTTTAATAAAACAACATTGCTATCCAGGGGATTAAATATTGAATAAGTTTAAGTTGAAGCATTATTACAAATCTTATTAGGTCGTTTAGTGACTAATATCGTCTTTCAAATCATTTTTATGTCACAAAAAACACCAAAATGGGTGTGCAGATATCTGTTTTCATATGCGATACGTCAATGACACAACCCTTATTAAAACTTATCCACAAATTTAATAATTCGTTGATACTTTTCTTTCTTTTTTATAAAGAATAAAATATTAGATATTTTATTGATTAAATAAATAATGAAAAATATATATATAATAAAATTTTATACATATAATTTCAAAATCCGCTGATAGATATAGAATTTGATTTATAAAAATAAATTATATCGATAACATATTTGATTGCGCTAATCGATGGAAAATATGTTTCACTTGGTGATAATTTTCTATTGTTGATTGATTTTTTTATCTTTATATGTTTTAGATATGATTTTTACAAATTATAAATATATTTTGATAAATAACTAATAAACTATTATATCTAAATATCAAAATTTTAAAATTTTCATTATAAAAAATATAATAATAAAACATGAAATCAATAATAACGTAAAATTATAAAAACATCGAATATTGGAATAAATAAATTCAAATAAACTCAAAAATAAAAAATATAGATATTATTTTTAAGATTCGAGAAAATGAATTAAAAAAATCAATAAATAAGCATATTTAAACTTAATTTAAAAAAATAATAAAATTTTAAAAAACTGATTTCTAACTAAAATAACTAAAAATAATCTATTAATATTTAATAAAAATTAGAAAGAAAAAGTAAAATGAGATAGATATTAGATTCTATGCTTTTGCTTATGCATAAAAGCTACCTTAAAATGGATAGAATCTAATGCTCAACTCTATTCATGAGTGTATTTAATTTAATTTTCTATATTATAGGATGAATTTTCTTTCACAAAAAAATTATTGTATGAATTTCGATATTAGATTATAAATAAAATATTTTTCGCGCTTTCCATATTCATTAATTTAAGTGCAAATACTTTTTCTTAAAATCGAGTTAAATAGATATTAACATTTTGAAAATCAATTTACAAAAAAAAAAAAAATAATTTGCACATGCACTATATTAATTGATTACTTTATAGAAAGTGAGTTGGCAGGTTGTACTATGTCGTTTCCTTGAAGAAGAAGAAGAAGACCTTTCCAAGGTTATATCTAGTGAGGAAAGGTACACTATAATCTATCCATGCGTTACCGACTATACCTTCATTAACAAATTCAACCAATCAAATCCCTATTATTTCCCCTCAAACGAAACAACTTTACCTTAAACAAACTCATATAAATCTTATAAAAATTATTTTTTAAAAAATTAGGGCCTCATTTGTTATGAAAGAATAACATAAAAGCTTAATCGATTTGCTTGATTTGCATTATCTCAGTGAATTTTTGAAATTCAGCTTTCTCTATATAGATGATGTTATTTAATTAGAGCATATAAGATTTACATTTAAAAAAAATTGTAATTTTTATAATATAGGTACCTAAATAAAACACAATTGAAATTATACTTTCAAAATATCACCTTTAAAGATATTGACTTCTTGAAAAATACCCTTTTTTAAAAAAATGGAAAATAAGCATTTTTATATTTAATGAGACGTAAAATATATAGGGACGGCATATAATTACCAAATTAAATAAAATGAGATAGGAATTTATCTGGCACACCGTGGACGACATTACGTCCTTAAAAATTCGGAGTCGGTTCCGACACAGATCGTCACCGAGCCGAGACCAACCATCCAGCTTTTTTTGATTTGTTTAATGTGAGCCTGGGCAAGCTAAGATCCATAACAAATGACATCACTTTGCTCTAGAACAGATCAAATTTGGGCTGACACGTTTGGACATGCAACTGGGACACAACGATGACAAGGCGTGGGCTAGGACAGCGAGCATTATGCCACGTAGGAGCAGGATTACGTGTCACTTAATAGGATACACGTGGATAGAATTTTAGCTGGATGGATGGGAACGAGGTACACGTGAGATTAAGGTAAGCCTCTTCTAGTCGGCAAGAGTCGTTTATTGTAAATCTGGCCTTAAACACTATTCATTGTGAGGCTGGTTTATCCAATTCCACGTCAGAATTTCTATAATTTTTTTATGTGCTTTTTTTATTTTGGTCCTTTTTTTAATTAAAAAAAAAACTTGGTCTAAATAGTCCTATGCAATCGGGCCGTTCAAGATCAAAAAAATCTGGGGGTCTAGCCGACGATAGATATGGAAGTGCAATGACTGCTCAGTAATGATGCACGTCACCCACGCGCGTATTCGGAAGAATTCTTTTCCAATCGCATATTATGCCGGGTGAATCAGGGGTAGCGGTGAACCTACACCGACCAAAATAAATCCACCGAATTATTACTGTTTACTTGGTTTGATTTATTTTTTTTGGGTTATAATTTAGTTTCATTTAGTTCTAATTAAAAAATTAATTTTTAATTTTAAGTCAGTTTGTTATAAAATTGAATAAATTAATTAATTAAAATTTGAATTTTATGAATTCAATTTGAGTCAATTTTTAAATTTATAATTTTAATATTTCAGTTTTAATTTTTAAAATTAGTTTCTGAAATTTAGTTCATTTTGCTATAAAAATAATATCAAATTTACTAAAAAATAAATTAAATTATAGAATTTTAAACTGAACTAATATAAAATATAAGTAATATACTTTTGATAAAATTTTTAAATATATAATTTTAATTCATTCAACAGTATAACTTTTATTTAAGGTAAATATAGGAGATAAGTAATTTTATATGCTAATCCTTCATATTTACAAAAATTTGTTGTTAACTCACATATCACATGAATTATAATATGAAAATTTATATAATAATTACAAATCTTATTTTATATAGAAGAATATTAAATAAATATTTTTAGATTAATTTAATTTAAGTCATATTAAATTTTATTATATAATTTAAATATTTAATAACTTTTATTTCTTTTAAAATAATTTTCTTTCACTACGCATATTTTCTTTTTTTACATATTTTATTTTTGTTAACTAGTTTATAATTTGTTAATTATTAATATAATATAATAATAACATATAGTTGTCAATACCTTTTTTATTAAAATATTAATTTAATAAATATAAATATTCATCATAAATAAATTTTATGATCAGTTTGATAAATGATAAATGCTCGTTATCAAAGTTAAAAATAACTATATATATATTATATTTTCTATCGGGAATATTTACTTCGATTGATATTCAATCATTTTTTTTTTCATCTAACAAAACTTAGCTTATTATTTCATCAGTCAATTCAATTAAAATTTTTCTTGTCAATATATCTTAAAGATATTTTTATAATTTAAAATTCAACTTCCTTCTCCACTTTTATATGTTATATATATAAATATAAATAAAATTATTTTTTTAAGCTTAATGTATATCCAATTCCTTAAGCGATAATAATGTTAGATTTATATAAAAATATTCTCCAAACAAAAAATTTTTAATTATATTTTAATAATTTTTCTTTTTTCTTGATTTTTAAATTTCAATAATCTATTATGTATTTAGATTTCGTATGGATTTTTTCTTATTATTCTTTTTATTGAATGTCTTTTTAAATAATTATTTTCAATCTTAATTAATGAAACTTCAATAAGAACCAAGTTTTCAAATTTATATCTCATAATTGAATTTCTCATTTTATTATATTTTTAATTACATTTTATTTTTATTAAAATTAAACATAAATAAATTATATCAGTAATTTTTTTATATATATACAGGTGTAGAAATAATTAAAAGTTATATAAAATAATATTTTAGTAAGAAAGTATCACATATAAATGAGGATTTATTTTTACTTTAGTTTTATTATGTATAATAAATTTTATGTAATTGAAGTTTTCTAAAATTAAAAGAATATTTATATACAAATTTTTTAAAATGAGTGATTTCAAATAATTTTACATGATATATGAAACACTTTTATATTATTAATTAAACTTAAAATTTATTTTATATATACATTAAATTTAATTAAGTAAAGTTGAAATTAAATGTATAATAATTGATCTAATAATAAATATGATAAATAAATATTGCATAATTTCTTTAATATTAATTGTCATCGATATATAATAAGAGATTAAATGAATAAAAAATAAAATAATAATCATTAGAGGCTTTCAAAATTCTTTTTCTTTTTGATTTTATTGAATTGAGTTTGATTAAAAAGGTTTTAATTAGAGTTAAGAGTATAATGAATATTCTATGTAATTTTAACAGAAAATATGATAATAGATTGCATTTGTCTAACAGAATTAAAAACAGATAATTAGAAAGTATAATTTTTAAAAATAAAAAATTAAATAATATAATATAATATAGAAAAATTAAGAACATCAACGTATTTAACCCAAAAAAAAAATATATATATTTCTAAAATAATGGTTTTATTTTAACTCGTTATAGGGTGACAGGGTCACTTTCAAGACTTAAGAGTCCTTGGAAGCAAAAAATTGGTGTAATATATTTAAATAAATTAATTTCATTTTATAAATCGCGCCTTCTTCAATTATATAAATGACATATGTCATGAGGTGATCATATTTTGAAACTCATTTACCGTATTATTTCAACAACAAAAATCTTTTTCCATTTTTTCTGCAGGTTTTTCCTTGCGTGCGGCCCACTTTCTCTTCTGACCAACATTGCAAGCATTTCATTTTGTCTGCTAATGTTTTCACGCAAGAGTACAGTGCACTCGCTGACAATGGCGCGTTGGTCCTTATTTGTCGTCAAATTATGTAGTATTTTTTTTGTCCACTGGGTGGCCCCATTGCCAGGTTGTTGGCTATAAATCTCAGGACCGCCAACCTCATTGTCATTGTAATCTACCTCAAAACGTTCCAAATCCTTGATTTTCAGTTCTCCCATGGAACAGCCTCATAACTCAGCAGCAGCTGCGGCAGTAGCCGCGACAACCTCCGCCGTCTACGGAAATCATTATGAAATCACCAATCAAAATTCTCGTGAATTACCTAAACCCGACGTCCAAATTGTCACCTCCGGTGGCCTGCGCATTCCTGCTCACAGTAGTGTGCTGGTACCTGTTAATTAATCTCTCATTGACCCATGGATTTTTCTTTTTTATTTGTTTATGGGCTTAATTAAATGTTTCATTTCTTGATTTCTTGTTATAGGCGTCCGCTTCACCAGTGTTGGAAAATATCATTGATAGGCCACGAAAGCATCGCAGCTCCGACAGAGTCATTCCCATCCTCGGCGTTCCGTGCGATTCTGTTGTAGCCTTCGTTCGATTCATCTACTCCTTAAGGTTAGTTGTCTGCGCGTTTGCTTACGCGTCCATTTCGGCTGTTGATTGGATGAAATCATCTAATCTGCTCCGACGGCTGACATAATTATATTTTAATCTGTTTGTTTATTTCAGTCGGTTACGTAAACTAGAGATTAGACTATTCTTCTCCATACTTGAAGAAACAGAATTTTCTTTTTAAAGATTGAGATTACTGAAATGCCCTTGGGCGGCGCAGGTGCGATGAGGTGGTCCTGGAGAAGTATGGGATCCATCTACTGGCATTATCCCACGTTTATCTGATCCCGCAGCTGAAGCAGAGATGCGTAAAGGCTGTGGGTCAACAGTTGACGATTGAGAATGTGATGGATGTGCTTCAGTTGGCAAGATTATGCGATGCACCGGATCTTAAACTCAAATGCATGAAATTAATCACAACTCATTTCAAGTCTGTAGAGAAGACTGAAGGGTGGACGTTCACGCAAAATCACGACCCTTGGCTTGAGCTCGAGATCCTCCAATTCATCGATGAAGCTGAATCGGTAATTTTCCTTTTATCTCTATTAAAAATCTCTGAAAATTACTATTCTGCTAAAAAAATTACTTATGCTCTAATTCTTTTTTGAATATTAAATGTGTCAAAGGAAAGAATAGAACTTGCAAGATCTGTTTAAACTGGGTGTCTGATTTAGTGTTTCCTTATTAACAGAGGAAAAAGAGAAGCAGAAGGCATAGAGAGGAGCAGAGCTTGTACATGGAGCTAAGTGTAGCCATGGATTGTTTAGAGCACATCTGTACTGAAGGGTGCACGAGTGTTGGTCCGTATAACATGGAGCCCAGGAAGAATAAGGGCCCATGTGGCAAGTTCTCCACATGTCATGGTATCCAGCTCTTGATCAAGCACTTCGCCACTTGTAAGAATCGGGTTAATGGAGGCTGTTCCCGTTGTAAGCGGATGTGGCAGCTACTGAGACTTCACTCTTCCATCTGTGACCAGCATGATTCTTGCCGAGTGCCCCTCTGCAGGTAATTAATCATATTAACTAATTAAACCTTTTCTATTGGTTACATGCTCTAGTATAGAATTTTGAAGGGAGTTTTACGTTCGTGTGGACAATTAAGATGGCCGCCTTTTTTTTGGAAATGGACCCCATGCTAGCTAAAACTGTTGCTGCCTTTGGGTCATCTCCAGAAGAATCGTTTGAAATAATTTTTCTAGTAGGACCCGCAAAGTATTTCCCTTGTGATACATGCGTATGAATTAGTTGGAATTCACTTGTTTTTATAGTTCTTTTGGTAGGGTCAAGCTTGTGGCTGGTTGGTTTGAGTCATAGTTTACAAAATAGGAGTTGGCTTGTCATGATTCTTAAATCACAAAATCTGCGTCCACCAACCTGTAACTTCTTGGTTTTAACCCTATGGGATTATTCTCTTGCTTTCCTGTTTTTAAAACAAATAATAATTGATTCATGAACTCATGAATTAGATGGAATTAACATCTTGTTAAAAATCACAAGAAAAGTGATCATTTTTTAGTTGATGTTTTATACCTTAAGTCCAATACTGTCTTCTAGTAATTTTAACGCTTTGTGACCAAAATAGCTTTCATGTTTTCACCCAAGGCAAAGGATGGCCCGACCCCATTGTTTCTTAGTTAAAAATACCAGGAATCCCTCTTTTTAGCCTTTACAGAGTGCAGTTCAAACGGGCAAATTTAAAGATTGCTCTTTTCTAGTACAATCAAAGATATTTTTTACATCACTAATCCTTGTTGTATGTGGCGTTGTTACAGGCAATTCAAATTCAAAATGCACGAAGAAAAAAAAAGCGATGATGCACTGTGGAGATTGCTGGTGAGAAGAGTAGTGTCAGCAAGAGTCATGTCCTCTCTCTCCCTGCAAAAGAGGAAAAAGGAGGATCAAGCTAATAGGACGTTCAGAGTATAAAAATCCAAGCTAAGAGTGTGTAGTAAGATTCGTTGCAATGGCAGTTCTTTTTGTGGATACTGTATAAGTGGGTGTCTGGTCTGTCGAAAACAAAGGCAGGCTTTTGGTCAGTTCCTTTGCACTCAGTAGCTTTTCACTGTAAGAGTTTTGTGTAGGAGAAGAAGATAAGTGTTAAATTAGATGATGGAATCGAGTGAAGGATTCTGTATATGAAGGAAAAAGATGTAGATGAAATGCTTGCTTGTAAGTTATATTTTAATATATAGTATCTATAAATACAAGTAGCTCGTCTTCTGCTGATTTGCTCTTGCATTTCTTGAGGCAGCCATCTTCTATCCCATAACTTATTTTAACAGATGTTAATCAATAGTTAAAATACTTCATGGTGGAAAACAATCGCCTGTTAAACCCTCCATAACAGTACCTTTAAATTGGTTGTGGCTAACGTCAGGCCCCACCACTACGCCCTAAAAAGATCTTTCTTTTCTTTATGGACCCAAGTAACCATGAGGCTTGAAGCTTATTCAACAACGCAGGATTGTTGATTCAGAGGGCCTGCATTAAGTAGCTCTCTGATAAGAAGACAGACATGGATCTACTCTGTTTTCAACCTTTCATTTCTTGATGATGTTGTTGTCAACTCACTTCCATTTAACAGTTATTAGTTTCTCCTGCGGATGATATTTTTCGAAAATCAATCATGAAAGAAAATCAGCAAAAAAATCTTATAAGGGACAACATTGGGCTGTGTAGGCGGCTTGCAATTTTTACCTTAAATTTATTTACCATTGATAATCTAATTAATTTAAACCTGAATTTTTATTGATAAAAAATTCTTATAAGAAATGGGTTGTTAAATATTTTAATTTTTAGTTTTTTACATTGTAAAATGAATATGCTAGTTCAATAACAACCTTTAATACTTTGCTTTATTAGTGGATTTCAAGATACAACTGGAATATATTTATATAAAATATAGTTCAATTTGAAATATAATATTTCATATGGTAATATTAAATTAAAATATCTTTCTGCTTTAGACCTTTATCAATTCAAATAGACTCAAATTTTGTAACTTAAAATGATAATCTTTTTATTTGATCAAACTAGCTTAAAATATTAATTAAATTTGAAAAGAAAATCTAAAATGGATTTAATTTAATCTGAAATTACATAATAAAATTTTAAGTTAAATTTGTCTCAATCCAATCTATTGATCCTTCAAAATAAGACTTAAAAAGATTTATCCAACTCAAGTTTTACTTGATTTAAATGATTAGAAAATAAAATAATATTTTTTTATTTTAATTAATTAAAATTATTAGTGAATTTATCTTACTTAAAAATAATTTGAAAAAATCTTTTACATAACTCAACTTAATAATTCTATTTAATTGATTATAACCTAAAATCAACTAACTTAAATCAGATCAATCAAACAAACCTCAAAGGTAATTCAACACAAGATTTATCAAATCTATTTGTTATTCTAGACTATCTTCATGACATCAAATAAAAAAGGACTGACAGAAATTAGGTATTTGCGTGTGCATATATTTTTTTTCATTTTCATTTTTGGAACATGTTATATTGTCGTTTTTGGAACATGTTATATTTTCATTTTTGGAACATGTTATAAATAAAATTATGGATAGTAATATTTGTCTTGATTTTGATAGGAATATTTCATAAAAGTAAAGTCCACTTGATAATTATTGAGTCCCTGAAAAAGCAAGTGAGAAAATTAGCGGTACAAGGCAGCACTCTTTTAGGTTCAAAATTAAAACAGTAGGACTCTTTTCATTTTCAAATACTTATTTATTTATTTATTGGCAAAGTGAATGAACAAAGGCCTGAGAATTAATGTTTTGTTGGTGGAAGTGGAAGATATAATCAAACATTCATGAGCAGTGGCTAAAGGAATATGTTGACCTGCTTCTAAACGTTATTGGAGATTCTATTGTGCGGCCATGAATGAAGTCCCTTCATCCCCCTGAGTTCAGTCCCTGTACACACTCAGAATAATAATAAAATATAATCAAATACAAATTCAATGAATTATTAAACTAAATCAAAGAGAGATTATGAGGATGCACATAAGTGAGCATTTATTGAAGAATTAGACAATAAAGAGAAAAATTATAGAGATATAGAGAATAGAGCATTTATTGAAGAATTGGAAATTTACACAAAAGAGTATTTTCATGTAATCCATTAAATATTATTAAAATAAAAGTCGCTAATGTTAATATTTGTACACATGGTAATATCTCTTTTAATTGTTTCTCACCCAAATGTTTTATTTTTCAATGCAATTTAAAAAAATAGAAAATAACTCGCTTAGTTTTTTTTTTACAATCTTGAAAAATACATTAATTAAATTTCTTATACAATCATTTAATTTTTTTATGCAACATTGAAAATATACAATCACTTAATGTTTATAGATTTTTTTCTCTACTTTTAGTTATTGTTAATTTTTATTTATGTCAACTTTTATTTAACTCACTAAAATTCAACTTATTATAGTTATTTTTTGTTTGTGAGTTTAAACTAATTATATCACTAAATATTTACTTGATATAAATATTTTTTCAATAAATCTTATCTATTTGATTCATATATTAAGTGAATATATTATTATAATTATGCAATGCACAAAGATAAACTAGTTTTTCAGACAATCAATTACAAGTATAAAAGAATTAAAATTCTAACTTATAAAAATAAGTTGTAGTGCCAATATTCTCTTTCAATAAAGAATAAACTGAAACCTTCCATGGACATAGATAAATTGTTGAATCATGTAAAATAATTTATGTGTTGTGTGATTAATTTTCTTTCTCTTTAATTTTTTGTTCATAAATTAATTTCAAATTATGCTCGAACACTCTTAAAGATCTAACAGAAGGTATAATCAACCTTATGCCTGGTAGTAGAGAAAACCATAGGAATAAGGTAAAACTCAGCTGAGATTCGTTGATTCTTACCACTACGCAACACTCATGCAAATGCAACAAGGAATTTCTCTTATATGTGGACCTCTTTAATTCGAATCCAACCATCATTAAGTCCCATTAAACATTCATTGTCTTTTGCAGTTTTGAGTACTTTGGTTCGACCACTTTCCTTGTTAAGAAGTCGAGGGTAAAAACCTGAGAGGATGTGGTGGCGACATGATCAATTAAAGGTTTTGCTAGTGGCAGAAACATGTTTCTCTTGGACTGCCACTGGCCCTCCAACAAGCTGATTAACTAGAGCCAGTCATAGTTAACTTGAACACGATTTAACAATCTTTATCGAAACAGAATTATTGTGGAACGAATTATTGCATGTAATATCATCCATACAATTTGGAACTTTAGGGGCTGTTTGGTATCAATTGTGAAATGTGTTTTTTATTTTAATTTTTTAAATTAAAATAATATATTTTGAAAGACGAGTTATAGAAATAAGTAAAGATTACTTTTTATGGTTTTCACAAGTTTTAACAACCTGTTTTTATCTTTTTAAAAAATTATATATTTAGTAACTATTTTAATTTTAAATTTTGACAATAAAATAAAAGTTAAAATTAAAAATCAAATCAAACAAACCTTTAGTGGCTCCTAATTTAATTTAGTTAAGGAACTATAAAGTGATTAAGAGAGTATTCAGTATAGCCAATAAAGGTTTATCATCAAACAATTAATAGATAATTATTTGGTAAACCGTATATTACAACAACTCATATTAGATACAACTCTAATTAGTTGTAATTTTTATCAACTCTATTTAAACTTTTTTTTTTGAATCTTTATAGTAATAACCAAATAAAAGTCAATATTATATATTTACTCTATTATTATTTTTAAAATTTTATTATTAAATTACCGACTATAAATTATAATATTTAATTATTTATATAAAAATAATTAAAAATTTATATGTAGTATTGTTAAAAGTATATTGACATATATACTGATTAATGTTTGCAAGAAATAATTATTAAGATTTCACGAATATAATAATTATGGAATTTTAAGATTTAAAATTATATTTTATGAGCATATGCACAAAATATATTATATTATATCATTTAATATATAGAATATTAATAACATACTCTATTATTCATTTTATTTTAATATATAGAATATTAATAACATACTCTATTATTCATTTTATTAATTAATAACAATTATTGGATATAATTTATCAAGTATTTAATATGAAACTACCATCATCTACGAGTTATGAATTAACACTTACAACAAATGATGTGATCAAGCTTGGCAATCATCATGATGAATTCAAAATTTGGAGGTTAGAGCTTGAAGAGAGAGTTTGGTGCTTGGAGCATTTGGTGGATCTTCATTAAACTCAATATACATTCATTCAAGGCGCAAATGCCCAATTTGAAGACCATTTAATAAACTCTACAAATGGTGAAAAAAGCCTAAAATATTTCGTATTAGGACAAAATAAAAATTCTATGTTAGAACAAGACAAAGATTCCATTTTAAAACAAAACATAATGGTGTTCCAAAGATTTGAGAAGATGAGAGTTTCAAAAATATAGGAAGATAAGGTTCAAGAAAAGTATGGATAAGAAGATAAAATCAACAAGTCACGGTTAAAATCTAAAATTTATCAGGATTTACTTAGTTGTGATTATTTTCTTAACATTATCACAATTCTTTTTCATTGGCCAAATTTAATGTCCTTATTAGACTAAGATTTTAGTTGTTTATTGATTAAGAGATTTGTATGTTGTAGAACTCTCAATTAGTATTTTAGTAGGACTAGAAACCGCCATGGTCGAATGCACCTAGGGTACATTCTAAGTATTGTTCTTTTTATCTTCCATTAGAATTAGGATTATTTGCTAATGTTTTAGGAAGAATATAATTTCTTTTGGCCAAATCATACTTAAAGAATATTCTAAAGTGATTTTTTCTTATTCTATTAAGATTTTGTTAGTTAAAACCTTGCAATCTATAAAAAGGCTCCAAAAACGAGTTTTCATTATTGATGAATGATAATTTCAAGTTTTTTGTGAAATTTT
Organism: Omphalea diandra; assembly: GCA_949677035.1. Classification (NCBI taxonomy): domain Eukaryota; kingdom Viridiplantae; phylum Streptophyta; class Magnoliopsida; order Malpighiales; family Euphorbiaceae; genus Omphalea; species Omphalea diandra. The sequence continues at coordinate 5,903 of CATIWR010020585.1, read as the reverse complement.
ATTATTTTAGTTGGTTTTTGAATGAATTTGGTGATGTTAGACTTAAATAACTTTCCAAAACTAGTTTAATTGTAGGCTTAAAATTGGCATAGACAATTCTAGATTCTTTACAACTTAGATTGTTAGAAATAAGTTTTTAACAAGTTTAATTGATAATTAACCCAGTGTTTGCAAAAAGAGGAAAATAAGGAGAGAAAAAAATAAGAGAGAAAAATAAGAGAAAAATGAGATTTTCCCTAGTTTGGGAAAAGGAGGAAAATATGATTGGAAGGAAAATAAATATTATTTTAACTCCATTATTTTCTCTTCAAACTAAAGAGAAAAATATGGGAGATTGAAGGTAATTTTTATAAATTGACCATTTTGTTCATAAAAAGATTAAAAAATACTGTGTATTATGGCTTAAATTAGTATTTAATATAAATGTATGGTTATATTTATTATGATTATATGTATTATTGTTTAGTTAATATGAAAAATTGAACAATTATAATTTTAAAAATAGTTATTTTATTATGTTTAACATTGATCCATTTTTTTCTTGTTTAATTTTTTTATTCTCTCTAATTTATTTTAATAAGTAAATATTATTTATTTTCTTAAATGAAAGATAAAATAGGAAATTTATGAGATAATAACTTTATTTTCTCCATTTTTATCCAAACATGAGAAGAGCAAATGAAATTTCTTTTCTTTTCTTTTTTTATCCAAATATGAAGAAAAAAATAAAAGAAAAAAAATTTATTTTCTTTCATTCCTACATAATTCTTCAAATATAGGGGGACAATCTATCATTTGATTTTTGATAAATTCTAAATAGAAATATTAACATTGCATGTGAATTTGAGATAAATTAGCCACATTCATGTTAGAAAAGTGCTATTAATTATCAGTTATATATATTAATTATATCAATCAGGTAAGAAGAATAGGAAATCAAATCATTCAAATATATAAAAACCAATAAGACCATATTCTCTAGGAGCGGTGTTTTGGATAAGGAGCTGGTGGGTGGGTGAATGCGATATGACATCTTTATTTGAAAGCAACTTGATATTTGGGGTCCCTCTTTGGAATAATAGGAGCCGTTAGGTAAAAAGTAATCAATCTTGATATTTCTTGTGAGAAATCTTGTGTTTTTTTTTTAACTCAATAGTTAATCTCAATTATATTTTTGTGGGTTCTATTAAAATTGATTTGATAAAAAATTATAAAATCATATAAATATCTTCTAAAATGTCTAACGATTACAATCATTCGTGGAAACCCATTTGAATCATTCAATGATAATTCTTAGCCGCTCGATTCTGCACTCCTACAACGATCACTTGTCAAATCATTTTGACAAATTTTCATTATTCAGGTTTCCCATTCTCCTATTCAATCTCAGTTCATATGCAAAACAAAATTATATGTTTAAGTGAGATAAATTTTTAAAATTTCTATATTATAAAAATTGGAATTTGTATTACTATTGAAACTTTCAAATATAAAATCTATTCTTATGATCATTAAGTTTTTACTATTTTTTTCATAAAAAATGCATTTCGTCAGAAAATAATTTATAAAAATATTTTAAGTGATTTGACATATTGAAAATAATTTATAAAAATATTATAATTGAATAGAAGCAAAGTTAGGGTGAACAGTCTTTAGAAAAGAGGAGTGACTAGTGTTGACACGGGTTGAATCATAGATGATTTTGAAAACCCTAATTGAATTAGGATATCTTGATTCATGTGGCCAAAACTTAATTTGATTTTTTTATTTACTAAATTATTTAATTGATTATTTTAGAAAGTCGTGTACTCTTTTTTTTTTTTTAATCTAAATTGTAATCATTTTAGTTTGTAATAATTTAATATGCCAATCATTAAATAAATTTTGAAGTGTGATTGTTAAACTTTGGAAATTATATTTAGATTGGCAGGAGATTTTCTATACGGGAAGAAATAGATAATGAAAGTGAGATGCTGAAAATTAAAGTTGATAACTGGCCACTAAAATTTATATTCTAAAATATAACAAGTGACAGACAACAAATATAAAAATGTGTGCTTCAGTTTTATCGGAGACTATGATTAGTGGGTCTCACCTAACAAAAGATATTTTGGAAAAAAAATTTATCAACCAATACTTTAATCACGAATAAAAATTATTAAATTACAATCAATGATTTTTTTTTTATCTTTTATATTTGATTCAATGAATCAGATTTATTTGGGTACACTATGTCCCCAATGCACGTTAAATCAAACCCTATGAGCACAAGAACGTGGGGCTCAACTTCAAAATTATCTAAGTCCAATCAACATGGAAAATGTTGCACTCAGCAGTTGTTCAAAAAAACAAAAATGTCCATATCTGCCTCACGATACCCTGTGGTGTTGCTCGTAAGATTGGATGGACGATTTTTATTTTTATTTAAATTTTTTTTTATTAATGTACTTATAATTTTTAAAATTTTACCGAATATATTACATTTTAAATCACTTTAAACATATCTATTTATATGAACTTATAAAAATTATCAATAAATTTGATTATAAAACAACAAATGAATACTACATTCATTCCTGTTATTATAACTTTTTTTCTCATTCGTTTCATAGCAGAAAACTAAATTTGTGTTCAACTTTGGAGTTCATTTTTGTTTTTAATTCATTATTTGAGTTATATTATAAATAGAGCTATAAGATGGTTCAAACTACTTATGATCTTACTCAATTTCAACTTGTTAAAAAATTCATTTGAGTTCGTCCATCAACTTAAATAATCAATCTTAAATATAAATTTATATTTAGTATATTTAATAAATAATCTTAAATACATTTTAAGCTAGCTTGGAATGCTTCTGAGTATTTCAAAATAACATAATAATTATTATAAAATATTAATTAATATTTTGATATATTATAAAATGTGTATATTAAGTAGAAAGTAAAATTTAAACTTGTAAAATTAAAATTAGTACATTTTACTATATAAAAAAAATTATGGAATTAAATCAATATTAAAGTTACATAATTTTTATTGATTTGCTAAGGTTGTGAATTGGTTTGAATGCTATCAAATAGTTAATAAATTAAATTTGAATAATAAATTTGAGTTTAAACTTGAAATAAAATAAACAAATCAAAATTGAGTATGATAATACTTAATTCCACTTTGACTCAAAATTACAATCACAATAATAGAAATAACTGTCCTTTATTTCCATAAATTATTAAATCTCAATAAGTTGAAGCCTCGATTCTTTGTTAGCGAATTTTACTACAAACTTAAGTCAAATATCATGTCTCGATAGACAATGTAAACTATTTACACCCAAAAAAAAGAAAAGAAAACAACTATAAGGCATATATATATAGAGAGAGAGAGAGAGAATAAGATGATTTCCTTTTAATTGTTTAAGCATAAGACATAGAATTACTTTTGTGGAAGAGGCACATGAACGGCCAAAAGGAGGATTTTGTAGTGGAAGTGGGCGACATAAAGAGAAGATAGAGAGTCTAATTTTAAAGATTCCCAGAGAGCATATCCATGGGCCTTTTTCTCCACTCCGACCTTTAATATTTCTCGTTTAGAGAGTTAGCGGACTTGGATAACAAGGTCCAATTCTTCTGGGCCATCCTAAAAACAAAAATTATTTCTTTTAAAGCATAAAAAAGAAAAAGACAAAAAATTGTATTTGACATGATGTGATTAAATCTAATGCAATATAATTAACTGAATTTTCAGTTCAAAATTTTGAATTTTTATATTATATATCGCTATATCTATTTATGTTATGCTACTATTTTTTATTATATTTAATTACATCATATCAAATATAACATAAAATGCTACTAAATTGATAATTTGATAGTCATTTATATTTAACAATATTATTAACACATTAGGATAATGAAAATTTTTTAAAAAAATTATATTATTTTTCAGCAAATTAAATTTTCATTTTGAAAATAAAAAGTCATTTTTTTGGATTTTAAAAAATTCATCTAAATAAAACATAAATATTTGTTATCACTTATCATTTTTTACTATTGACATCTATCATGGCTCATCGTTGGTTGACAATAATCGCCGATAATATATGAAACTATAAAAAAAATTTCGTTTTTAATATCTTTTTTTATATTAAATAATAAATAGCATAAATAATATGTTCTAGATTTTATTATAACCATTTAAATAAAAAAATTAATATTTTTTATAATTTTATTTCAAATACTAAAAAACATGTTACTCATAAAATATTTTTCTCAAATAAATTATTTTTTAATATGCTCTTATATTCACACATCATATAGCCATCTTTTATCCAATTGCATATTACTAAAAAAAGAAAAGTTGAAACTCAAATGATTACACGAATAAAATTGTATATTTAATATAAAAAAAATAGGGTCCATTTCAAATAAATTTCTTACTACCCAACCTAATTAAAGCAAAGAAATAAAGAATTTGTTTTGGACTAATTTGATACTATAAAACAGATAATACTTCCTTCATTTGAGTCAAGTTGAGTGCATAACAATGTGAATGAGATTGCCGTTTTTAACCATCGGATATATAATTGTTTGTATTGATAATTCCATTCAGCGATGAGTATTTCTTTTTGATAGGGCAAATTATCAAATGTTAATAATTTTTTCCCTTTAAAGATTTTCATTTACTTGATGGGAGAGATTGAAACCTCCAGATGAAAAAAATTTATTTACAGTAAATATATATAATTATCTCATAAGTTAATTTAATAATATGATATATAAAATAATTATATATAATCATTTAATTAATTTATCTTAATAATTAGATGTATATATTAAATGTAAATAAGTCTTTTTTTAAATATTAATGCCGAAGATGAAAAATAAAATGAACATTTTAAAAATATATTTTAAAAAAAGTAAAATAGAATTTATCTTAATAAAGTTTAATTTGATCTTTCCATTATCATATTGAGTTCAATTAAGTCCAAAATTAATTTGATGGCCTATTAACCTCTAAAACTTTTAATTTTTAGATTATTGAGACCTTTTTATATATACAAATAAGGCATAAAACATGCTGTCAACTATTAATTTATTCCCTTTCTCGTAATATAAACTGAGAAATCAAACAACTCATTTGCTAAAATAAAGTGTTTACTTTTGCAGTATGCATAAGGTAATCCAACAAGAATATAAAAAATAAAAAGAAAATCTGTTACAATCATGTTAATTATTTAATTTTTTCAAGAAAATAAGAAAATAAAAGGAAAATAATTCTCGATCATTCTCTTTGAATTTTTTTTTTTTTTGAAAGATTCTCTTCAAAGAAGTTAAAATTCGTTACATTGTAATTTGGAATATAAAAAAATTCAACTTATAGAAAGTAACAAGAATGTCTACACGTCATTTTTCTTAAAATACAAGTAATTTAATTTTGTTATCTACATATCAATTAATTTTTTTATATTTTTTAATATTTTCTCTCACTCATCTAAATAAATTTAATATATTTTCTCTTTTCTCTTTAATAACTATCTATTATATAACTAAACATAAAAAAATAAAAATAAAAATTTTCTTTATCTCTCCCTTCAACTCCCTCCCTCCCCCTTCACTTTAATATATATATATATAGAGAGAGAGAGAGAGATCACTAGCCCACATATGTAACCATAAAACTAAAACAGAAAAATCAACAAAAAATAAAATCACTCAAAAATTTTCACATAATACAATGCTTCCTAAATTTGAAACATAAACAACGCCCGTTGCCCTGAGATAGAAACCAAAGCAGCAATAAATGCTCTATTGGCATATTGTATATAAAAGAAGAAAAAAAGAAAAGTCAAATATTAATATTTTTAAAATTGAATTGAAAATTAAATCAATCAATTAGTTAATTTTTAA